>MSJI02000556.1:0-55982 GCA_001931905.2 Cladosporium sp. IMV 00045 | reverse complement strand
GCTCGTCCCCACTGCGAGGCTCGCTTGCCCGTAAACCTTGCCCGGTCTTTGAAGCCGGAGTTGTGTCTCCGAATCAGATTCAATGTCATCGGAGTTTCTTCTGGCATCCGACGCGTGATTGAGCTCCCAAACCGTGAGACCGATAAATAGATGCTGCTGCCTGGAATTGGACCGATAAACAAGGTGCTCACCGTGGGTGTTGGCTGTTTGTATGATACATTTGCCTCCGACGATTGACGACATCTTGCAATTCCCTATCAACCAGCTGTGCCATAAGTTACGACAAGCTTCCACATTGGAACAGGATACATAAATGCTAAACCCAACATATGATTCGCTCTCTGCGTCAGTCTTTAACTTTACTCATCTTGGCCCCAATCATTGTCAATGCAGCAGAACCAGTGAAGATCAGCAAGTCCGCCCGTGCCCGCGGAACCGCAAACACGCACGATGCGAAGGGCCAGAGGATACAGGAGGGTGACGGAAATTAGCACAACATAAAGAATAGTCCCGATGAGGTCTGTGATATCAACAAAGAGAAAGGTATTTATCGTGAGAGAAAAAGGACGACGGCAGTGAAATATCGAGCGAAGAAGAAGCAGACCACCAGGCTCGTCAAAAATCTCTTCCTTGAGCTGAGCCAAGTCAATACCGCTTTGAAAAAGCAAGTTCAAGCGCTCACAGAAGAATTTGCAGACTTGCGTGTGCGAGTATTTGATCACCAGTATTGCAACTGCTAGATCGCCCTCTACAGTCTCAACCAGGCCAAGAAGACAAAACGCACATTGCCTGGCATATGCCGCGAAACACAGGAGGAGAAAAGCGCTCAAGCCGTTTATCTAGGAAGCGAATGTCTGCCATGAAGCGGTGTAGAACCTGCTCATTCTGTCTTAATGGCATGCGTCTGGGTCACGCCTCGTCAGATGCATCATTGAACAGTAACCCTGCTACTCGGGCGCTTAATTTTGTTGCACAACTCTCGAACCAGGTGGTTTCCTGCTTCATGGGAGCAATGAGGCCTTCGTCTGTAAAAGAGGATCAGCACCATTGCCTGATCGCTACCAATTTCTACATGTATTACATGAATCTGAACGACAATGGATGATGCGATGCTCTGAAAAATGCTTGATCGAGTATCAAGCTTGTCGCACCGATGGAGGTGCCCTGTGCTTTAAATCTCCTTTGCTGCTGGGACTCAGCGAAGCATAATCGCAGGCTTACAAGCAATCGCTCGGCAGTGGCTTCCGCCATTCGAACGACGAAAGTGGCACAACGCGTAAGATCGGAGACTCGTCGCCTACTAAGCTGAATCGGGCCGTAACGAGACACCTCTTGTACAAAGTGCGTCGTTCGACGTCATGAATTCACCGTATATATAGTACATTCAAAGTAGTAGACCGTGGGATTTTTGGACACAAGGGAGAACTTCATGATGTCCAATCATTGCGTCGGTTTGCAAAATTCTTAAGCACAATCGCCACAAATCTCTCTGGGAAGTGCGAAAACGGCTCGCGGAAGGCCAGACCGAGCGGTGGCATTAGGAGCGAGAATGCTTACTTTAGAATGGAAGTCTTCAACGAGCGACACTATAGATGTAACAGCCGATTGGAAGGCTGCTTGAGAAGGTGTGTATTTGCACAAAGAATTCCCGAAATGTGCGGTAGTTTAAAGCATTGTGCTTCAGATGAAGAGGAACAGTAGTACGACTTGTCGATCGGCGAACGCGCGGCTTAGGCGTGGTAGCTGTGATTGACAGAAAGGACTTTGAGATGAGCGCCCCCTTTCACAGCTTGGTCTTTCCAGTGCCGCGGGCCGCGCCATTGCCCCGGTGGCCTTAGCGGCAGATACCGGCTTCAAATGCACACGATGCGGACACGACGTTGACCTCTCGAACCGAAGTCGTGGAGGCCATGGAGTTCTTGATTATCGCCTCAGCCCAATTTGTATGATAATGTCTCCCAACTTGCGCGCCTATGAGCCGTGGCCAACCAAGGCTACTAGTACGAATGGGCCGTTTGTATCGCTCGGAAACTGCTGTCATAGTAAGTCTGCGTTATCGCCCTGCCCTCATGGAACAAACGCCTTGACCCTGTACGACAGCGCGTCCGCATCCCAGTGAATAGCCTGAGCGCTCGTCTGACGGTCACCCCATTTGCTTTGGCGTTTCCGCGCCAACTGCAGCTCTCCATCTGGCCGTAAAGTGGTCCGCATGTACCCGATTGATCCGGAGAGCACTGTGAACCATGGAATGTATGAATAGCCCCGTCCAACCCGTTTCGACACTAGTCTAGCTTGTATTGCTAGTGACGGGGTTGGAAGTGACTAGTTTCAGATCTTCCTGGATTCGCAGTCGGTGGCTTCTTTGATCAGATTTGGCAAAAGTCCAAATTGTTGGGGTCGAAGCTCAGAACGCTCCATACTGGCGTCGCAGTCTCCATGTCGTTGCGGAGGATGATACGACACCATGTGAGCTTGAGATGATCTCTGATGAAGGTGACCTCGATCTTGCAAAAGGAATGCCACGACGGCCTGCACGCCTCTTTCAACCGACCAAAGCGCTGAACTAGGGAGGACCAACTTTCTGCCGCAGGATATTGCAGATACAACATGAATGCGTCAACCAGTCAATTGGTTATCATGGACGGAATCGGGCTAGCGACGTCCATCGAATACCATTACCACCTCATGAGCGCTCTACTTGCTATCGTAGTTCTGTATGCTTTGCGCAAACCTTCGATACAGCAGCCAAGGTGCTCAGAGTGCAAGACGCACTGCAGCACGCAAGACCAAGCAAGTGTAGAGCGCAGGAACGGCCCCTCGTGGATTCTTCCACTCCTGCTATCGGTCACGATGTGATTGGAAAGAAATGCAGCCACAACCCGGAGCGTGGCGGGAGAAAATTACTTAATTCGAGCTCAGTAAGATCCAATTCCTTCTACGAGGCTATGAATCTAACGAAACCAGCAAATGTTCACGCACCCACGCCACAAAGGCTAATACATTATGGCTATTGCGCTCCTTGTAAAACGAGAAAGCCCCTCTCGAATTTGAATTAAGTTTGAGCGTCTGGATTGATCCATTCAAACGGGAAGCAGCACTGAGTTTCAAGGAAAGATCTGCAATGCCCACTACTTTGATATCAAGGCGATAGCTTCGCAAATCAGGCAACCAAGCCGCCTTGGCACTCTACGACATTAAAATTTGCTACTGTATTGCCTTTTCTTCAATTCCTTAACTTCGTGCTAGATTGCTTCTCTAGACACCTGCCTTTCGATGTGCAAAAAGTTTCGTGCATGATTCAAGGGAATTCGTGTTCCTGGTCTTGCCTCTGCCGATACCTTTGCCTTCGATTTCGCAAATCCATTGTGGGTGAAATGAGTTTGCCAAATCCTAGGTAGGGGGTATTCACAGGCGATGAGCCAGTGAAAACTAATAGGTCGTATATCCAGGATCCGAAACATGCACCAATGACAGGTACAATAGTTGGAATCCATGGATAGCCGCCAGATACTGTCCATACGGTGCTCGGGTAGCCCACTGCGGAGGCCATAATGCGGCCGCCAAGGTCGAGGGCCGGATTCGTCTGGCCACTATGATATTCATTAGTCTCAACTGCATTTTCGTCAAGGATGGAAATATCGGGTATTCGCTTACCCTGTCTCCCAGCCGAAGGCGGCTGTCAACCCGAAGAACAGGAAGAAAAGGTTCAATGGGAAATTGGTGCTGCCACCAGCCGTGAGCTGCTGACCAAAATTGTATTCGTCTTTGATCGCCGAGATGATGCACTGCATGATCGCAGTTCGCTGGATAATAGAGAAGACCTGCGACGTAGAAGACGAAAACGTCTGCGGAAAAGAAGTAAAGATGGACGCCGTAGACTGCTGAGCTGGAGGTACGTTCATGGCACCGCCAGAGTAGGCGTTTATAGCTGGTAAATAGATTCCAAAGGTAATGCCGGTACCACAAAAAGCACCTAGTATTTGCGCAAGTGTGAGAACAGGGAGAACACGCCAGGGTAGCCCGCGGAAAAGACAGCTAGCGACGGTGATGGCTGGATTCAGATAGCTACCGGAGTCACCGGCAACATAAACGCCAAGTAATACACCAATCCCTGTGCTACTTCAACGTCAGTCATGTCTCATTTGCAGAATGTCGTAATTCTTACCAGAAAGGAACGGTTAAATATTGCCCGTATCCGTTGCCGCCAGGCGCTGTTGGATCGCCGGCGCTCAATGTCGCCTGCGCAATGCCGCCTTGCTGTACCATGGTGAAGATGAGTACACCCAGAAACTCGCTGAACGGTTCTTGCAAAGTCGCCCGAACACGGGACCACCATAATTTCTCACTACCCTCATGGTGTTGCTTAAACCGCCTGTGCGGCTCTAAGCCAAACATTCGTCGCTTTCTTTTGACTCGCTTAACAGTCGAATCTCTGCTTGGCTTGTTCGAATCCGATCTCCGCCAGGCGTACTCTAGTCGGTACCTGTTATCAGTTCCATCCTTCAGCACCTCCCGTTCTTTCTGGGGTGTCGCATGCGAAGCGCCATACTGTCGTTCGCGCGACTTGTTTTGAGAATGATCGCTCTTAGCGTTGCCTTGCTTTTCAGTCGGATCAAAGTTTTCATCGCCCTCACGGCGGGACACAAAGGAAGCCAGATGCTGCAAGCCAGACATAGCGATTGCAAAGGATGAATCATTGGAAATTCCATGTTGCTCTCAAAGAAGATATCTCATAAAAAGGTTTAGATATCCCAAGTCGTGATTCTGACGTAAAAGGTGCGACACGGAAGAAAGGCGGCACCCAGCAATGCTGCGTGGCCCAGTGGCCCTTTGCGCTCTGTGTGCAACATGATACTCGCTTGTCGAGTTTACCGCTGGTCCTTACCGTGGCCCCTGCCAGTAAGTCCATCTCGCTTGTGTGGTGACTCAGACTTCAACGGTGTAACAAGTGAATGTAGACATCACTTGACGTCATTATGAGCATATCGTGTTGGCTTGCAAGGGCACCTGCATCAGAATGAAGTACTTAATACATACCTTCGGCAGCCTGCTCGGATAACGTAGCCGACGGTGAAGTGGGACAGACCGTGAAATGGGTCAATCTCAGTAGCTTTGAGCACGTACTCGGTATATCTTATACTCATGCGCGTATACCTTATCATGCCTGCGTAGTGACCCATTTCACCGTATGTCCCACTTCACCGTCAGCTACGTTATGCGAAGCAACCAAACGCCCAAGTTGTCGAATAGCTTGTCGAGGCTTTCCAACGTCTCGTACACGACGCTATTCCATGCTTGTTTGCTTTACAGTCACTATGCAGGAGACAGTGGTGTGTATACATATCGTGCGAATATTGGTGCCGCATGGGACGACCACATGAAAATTGATGGTTCGAATAGCCGCAGTATCCGCGTTGCTTTTCTTGGTTAAAATACATAAGCCATAAACAGCGGCGCCTGATTTTGCATCAAGTCGACGTCAGTAGTATCCCGTCGTAATATTCTTCCGTGCCAGTTATGGCATGTGTACGTCACTTCTAGGCCTCTAACCCCTCGCTATGCGGTTATCCCCAGCCATTTCGCTGGAGCAGGTTTGCGCTCGCATAAGGCGATGGCAGTATCATTTGGATTTTCCTACCGAGGAGCGACACCTGAGTGAGTCGTGTTGTAGTACGTGCAGTATCTTCTATATAACTGATCAGCCACAACATACATCTCAACGCTGACGATTGTCCTCAACCGCGGAATAACAACATTACTGACGGGTTACCATTAGCTGGCTGACCAAAATTCTACACGCTTAAGCAGATAGGCTTCTGAGAGAGGTCATCAACAAGCGAGATGGCTGCATCACAGGATCCTAAAGAATTCGTCGATTTGCATCTACAATTCAGAGGTGCCATTGCAGGGCAAGCATGTGAAACATGTCAGATCAGGTAAGCCGCAGTAAAAGTTTCGCTGACAATAGGATCACTATCTCCAGTTCGGACGTTGACTAACATCAGCCGCAGGAAGAGCAGGTGTAGTCGGCAAAGACCTAAATGTGAGTCACTGCTGTGAGATGAGCTTCGCCGAACACACTTCATGCTCATATGTCTAGGTCACCTGTGTCAAAGACTGAACAAAGAGTGCTTGTACCGGGAGTCCGAAAAGGTAAAGTAAGTCAACCCTACCAGCTGTTAACAGACTCTAATCGTCCTCCTCGAGTCTTCAGCACTCAGGTTCCCATGCTCATGCATTATCATAGGGATAGGGAAAACAAGACAACGACCCAAATTCTATCGATCCTTGCGAAGTTGGAGAAAAAGTTTGACGACCAATTGGTTGATCAAAATCTTTCCTCGGAAACATGCCCACTGAAGGGGTCGAGCAGTCTGTTTCCAACTTGCCATTCGACTGCCACTGCAGGAGTGTACTCGGAACTTCCCGAACACAGCTCTCCCTCGAAGCTACAGCAAGCTGTGAAATATCACAGAGTATCACACAAGGTGATTATGTGGCCTAGTATAATCGATTGCCTTACCAGTTCAGGTGTAAAGCCATCTCTGAACCTAAAGGGTTTGCTACAGGCGGGAAAGCCCTAGTTCGAGCGAGAGGGTATGAACATGAGCCAATCCTCTTTGCCATCATACCCGGGGTTGACTAGCTTGCAAGTCGACAAACCTCCCTCAGATGAAGGGCGTAAACTATGCGTCTTTCCAACTCTCACGGCTCAAAAGATTAACGATTATTCAGATGCGTACTTCAACAGCTTCAACATTATCCATCCACTCCTTGACCACGACTCTTTCATGAAGCTAGTCGCCAATCTGCTACGCACAGGCTACTCATATGACGACCCGAAAACCGTCATAGCTCTGACCGTCTTTGCACTCGGACAGCTAGCGCTTGAAGGTATGGTCGGAGAGCCCATATTTGGTGAATGTGGCGCGCCAAGCGGATTCAGAGGTGGCACCCCGGAGAGGCCTCCTGGCCTTGAAATTTTTAACGAAGCCAGGCGACGTCTTGGTAACGTGGACATGTGCACAATCGAGAATGCGCAGATGATGCTGCTCCAAGCAACATATTACGAGGCAAATTCAATGTATATGGATGCCTGGTTGTGCGTTGTAAAGGCATCGACCGTGATTCAGATACTAGTACGATGTCAGGAAGTCGGCGGACAGTTGAGAAGCGGAAACATGATCAAACGAGTCTACTGGATATGCTTTCTTGTGGAAGAAAGTTACCACATAGAACTTGACTTGCCTCGGACTGAACTACACTCGCTCGAGCATAGAGTGCCATTACCTCAATTCGATAAACACCATGGAGATCATCGGGAGCCACGTGCATCGGAAGACCGATCGCATTACAATCACCACTTTCTCGCTATGATCGCATTGCGGCGGTTGTACAGCAAAGTTTATGCCACTCTCGTCCATGAGTGTTAGTCCCGACATATCTGAAAGCATACTTTCTTGCTGATCGCGACAGCAGCTGTATTATCCGAAGAGAAAACTCCGAACAACTCTAATGCACCCCCTATCGAGAAAATCCGCGAGCTGACCTACCAACTTGATTCCTGGAGATCCCAACTTCCCCGACATATGCAATGGCTAGACGATGACATACTTGACTTTCCTAGCACCGACCCCAAGAGACGGTGGCTCATGGAGCCGCTTTTCTCCCCGGACAAGGGCCGTGTACCTATAATACACAAGTACAACTTCGACATAGTTACCGCTCTCTTGCGCACTCACTTCTACTCTGCTCGCTTCGCAGTTCTCTGCCCCTTCATCTACAAAGCCTTGCATTTTCCGGAATCTATGACGCTTGACGATACCAACTTTTGCGCCCTTGCAATCAAAAGCTGTTGTCTATGGCCTCTGACTATGGCTCCGCCTAAGAACAAGAAACGGCTCATTCCGCAAATATTCACTTGGACGCAGAAGTTCGCAGACATCCTGATCATCCTACACATTACGCGCAAGGACAAGACGCTGCGTCGAATTAGCGAGAGTCAGGTGAATCTGGAGAGTATGAGACGTACAGCCGCACAGTTGGTTGAGTGGATCAGAAACAAATGGATAGATTCGCGGCTTGGAGTTGGCAAATTGTAGAGCCCGTTTCTGGAGGGATATAGTGTAAATTTGGGAACGAATATACTTCATTTATAGCGTAAATGGTACTTTCGTTCTCTTAATATTAGCGAAGAGGAACACACAACTGGGAATTAGACACGAGTCTGGCCTGTCGTGACATGGCATCTACCATGTATTCCAAACCACCCTCGGCATGTCGGCCCTGCCATGACAGTGAAATGCCACTACAATCGTCCTTGTGGGGGAGTCTAACCAGGACGGTTGTACTTGAGCGAAAGCGTGGAAATCTACTTCATTGTCGTCGCCATCCCCCCGAGGCATTTATCGCAGGAAGGGTAACATCCGCGCAAGGAAACGGAGATTACGCTACTTCCCCTTTAGAAGCACGTTTATACAGCGCAATTCAAGCAAATATTAGCCAAGGTATGTCAAGAGGAGCATTTTGAGCTCTATGCACAATTACCAAAATCAATCTGTCGGTTTCGAGATGTTGTCGAGCAATTCTCAGCTTCACAACTTCATTCGCTTGGACATTACACGTCCACACTAGCTGCCATTGCTACCTTTTGGGGTTGAGTCTTAGTCCATGCCGTAAGAGCAAAGATGTGAATCGGGATCAAGTCTTGCTCGCGCCCCTGCCTCTGTGTGAGCTTGGTGGCCTCAGTCCAACCAATATTGGCATCGCAGTGTCCGTGGGTACGAAATCAACATGTTCCTCGCTACTTTCCACGAAAACGTCAAGTGCTTGTTGTCCATTCTCCGCAAGCTGCATACAAAGGCAAAGAGGTCGGCTTGCTGAGAGTATTTTATCGCCGCACGTTAATGGTTTGTGTTTCACTGTACGGAGCAAAGGTCTTATGGCCTGGCTGTGTTCGCCGTTCGGAGTTGATCATTTCAGATCGAAAGGTTTGTCAAGTGTTTTGGGGGAAGAAAGATCCAGCTTGGGGCGAGGGATTAGCTGGCGAACACCAACAACCATCATCGCCAATCTTCCACCTGTCTATGTCTAAATTACTCACCTCCCTACCTTTTATCTTCATTCGCCGTAAAAGCCCCACTTTCCAAACGCTGATCAATAACCACATGCTTCCGGGACCGAAACGCCTTCTTCAGCACATTGCTCTCCCCTTTCAGCGTCTTGTTCCTCCATCGCCCAAAGCTGAAATTCACCGGACTCTCGCCTCCCTTGAAAATACACAAATCATATGCTAACCCTCCAATTAACCCGCCTAGAATCGTCGCGCCCCACGCGCCCCAAATCCAGAATGAATCTCGTGCATTGAAGCTGGATATCGGATACCCAACTGCAAGAGCTGCGAGACGAGGGCCGAGGTCGCGAGCGGGATTGAAGCAGCCCCGGGTAGGCCAGCCGAGGGCCATGGTTGTTGCCGTAATTACGAGACCGATGATGAAGGCGTGCATGCCTGCGCCAGGGGGTGAGTTGCCAGAGTCACCCAGCGCCATGATGGTACAGGTGATTACTGCGCTGCCGAGGAGTTCGGTGAAGAAGGCGGTCGAGTGGCGCACCCAGTCTCGCGGCTGTGTGTACAGGCTTACGCCCGTGGTCTCTGGCAGAAGGGCGCCGTCGAGGTAGATGATGCTATCGTAATAGACTGCGAAGGCGAGCAGGGCGCCGATGAAGGCTCCGAAGACTTGTACGAGAATGTATAGTGGCACGCGCCGCCAGGGAAAACCGCGATAGATCGTGAGTGCGATTATTATAACTGGGTTGAGAAAACCGCCAGAGCTGCCACCGGAGACGTAAACTCCTGGAAGAAGGTAGGTCAGTCACTGGCCGGGAGCCGGATAGATTCGCCCGCACAACATTGCGCATCGCGAGCACCATCTAATCAAATAGTGTTCAACAAATGCACTCCATCCAAGCAGACTCACCTATCATAGTCGCAAGTCCCCAAGCCCAATATCCCGTCTCCAACGTCCCAGCCTCGTTTTGACTCGTCACCGCGGCAAGATTCGCACTAAGCCCAATGAACGAGTAAATCACGACGCCCAACCATTCGCCCAGCGGTCTCTGCGCTTTCAGCCTCGCAACAGCCCACACGTTGAAAGGTTTCTGCGGATTACGCTCCTGTTCCGTCGGTTTCGGCGGCTCAAAAGATTCTGCCGTGCCATGCCTAGTCAGACTCCCATGTTCCATCGAATGCTGCTGGAGCTGTTGCTGGCGATTGCGCCGTCGAGCTTTGGCCTGCTCTTCTTCTTCGACATTGTCGGCTTGATCGATGGAATCTGGCATTCTCGAGCGTTAGCGAACACGGTCTTGTGCATATCGCCAGCCACGGCACCGGTCGGGAACCTACCAAGTCCTTCCTCCCCATGCTCAACCTCATCTCCAAGCTCCTCCGCAGCCTCAACCTGCGGCGCAGCCTCACTCTCACCCTTCTGATCAGCATTCACATTCTTCCGCCCTTCCTGACCCCCATCTTTCTTCCCCTTCCACCGCACAATCCTCGGGAAATTCCTAGCAAGTGTAAAATTCGGCCCGCCATCCTCCTGTTGCATCCAAGGATTGGTCTCCAAATATCCCGGGTCGAAATACGTTTGATGCTGATCAAAGCGTGGCGGTGGAGCCGGTGGACCGGCGAGGGAATAATACAAATAGTCGTCTTGTCGAGTTCGTTCACGGCGAGGGCGGATGTCGTTCAAATAGCCGGCCGAGTGTTGGGGGAGTACGGTGTTTTCGTTGTTGGGGTGGGACAGGTTAGTGGGTGGGCGGGAGAGGGTGGAGGCAGTGTTTGTGCGGCGTTGGCGGAGGTTGGACCGATCGTGGATTTGAGAGGGGGTTGTGCTGGATGCGGAGGATTTGGACATTTTGAGGGAGGACTATTGTTGACGATGGTGATGGCATTCGTGATCTGTGCTGCGGAAGTGGTCTCCCTTTTCGCTTTTTCGTTTTTCTTGGAGATGTGCGGGAATGCCCTGCTTGTGCGAGTTAGCAGCCTGCTTCGCGCCCGATTGACGGAAGCTGATGTGTTTCAGGCAGTCGCTTAATGTTAATATCTTGATCTTTGCGTCAGTATTTAGGCAAACATGCGGCTGTTTCACTTTACTTGTTGTCGTTCGCATGCAGGCGAGGAAAGCGAAATGGCAAAAAGCAGCATGATAAGACAGGGACTCGTCGTGACGAAATGCGCCGGAATTCTCCAGCTCTGGAGAGCCCTTGGCCGCGCAACCATGGATCATCTATTCGTCGTTGTGACAGCATTTGCTCGCAACCTGCTAGCGAGTTCGGCATCAGGACGCGGCCGTGCCGTTGGGTGTTGTGATGATGATGGCTTATGACGTTCGTTGCATTGGATCTAACTGCACCGACCGCTCGCAGGGCCAGGCCGAACCGGCGAACCATGTGAGGACCATGATCACGGGAACACTGACCATGATTAGCAAAACACTCAGAACCTATTACATGATTACACGCAGGAAAACAGTGTTCCCCAGCTTTTTCGGGTTCTAGCGTCTACGCATTGAGCCTAGCTCTAACGGCTGTTTGCGTTGCGCTAATGATCGCCTGGGGAACACTGTTTCCCTCTCCGCTTCGGGAGTGGTGTCGAACAGCTTTGTCTCAGCTCCCACGCAAACACGTGCGGACCCTTTGACTCTGGAATCACCGAGCCATGGACCGCATCGTCTACTGGCAGCCGGTGCACAAGCAGACATGCACAACACAGTCTACGATTGACGACAGCGTGCGACTGACTGATGGGGCACAGCATGCTGCTGGAAAACCGAACCACGATCTCATCACATTCTTGCCAGAGCACAAAGTCTTGTTGTGCACGCAGTGTAAAGTTGCAGTGCCCAGCAATGACCTAGACAGCCATCTCCGAGCCTCTCACAAGGGCGTCAAAAAGTCGACTCGAGAGTCCATTCGCGAAACATTCGCAGATGCTCCTGCAGCGAGGATCACGGCTGATTTGCAGCCATTGCCTGACGGCTCTCCGCCTTCTTCTTTCTTGATTCCGGCTCGAAGGGGTTTCTATTGTCCGGCATGCCCGTCCTTCCGCTCATTTCACGAACGTGAGATTCGGCACCACAGTGTCAAAGTGCACGGACACAACACCAAGCCGACTGAGGTTCAAAAGAATGCATGCTACTTGCAAGGTTGGATCAAGAGACGTGTTGTCCAAAGCACACGATACTGGATCGTAGACATGAGCGCTGGATCTACTCCTTGTTGTCCGGAAAATCGTGATCAGTCGAAAGATCCACAGCAAGATGCGGAAACAGAGCTCCTCGAATTGGAGGCAGAAGAAGAGAATAGGCTTTGTCGGGATCCCGAAATCATGATACAGGAAGACTTGGAAACAGACGAGGATAGCGAATGGATTCTTGCGTGTAACTGGGCAACTTGGTTCAAGCACAAGCCGATTCCACTGCTAATCGCGGCAACTATGGTGCCTGTCCCCAGCTGCCCAAGTGCCTTTTACCTTGGCAAGTGCCATGGAGTCGAATGCTCAAGCCCTGCAGCGAGCGAGGGAGTGTTACAGCTGATTGTGATTGCTTCAAGAGCGGTCATCGAGCGCTGTGTGAAAACGTTACAGCGTACACCACGGACTCTTCGATGTTGGACGCAAAGCAGCAGTTCATCCTTCAGCCCATACCCCTTCGACTGCCCTCGATCGCCCACTCTTAAGAGATATACTCGAATCTGGTCAAGCGCAATCTGCTACTTCTTTCGCATGTGGGATCAAGAACGGCGGCTCAAGGAACATACCGCACAGCTCTGCGGGATCGAATTCACGCCGGACCAACGGGCGTGCATGAGATCAGTATGGTCCAGATTCGAGCGTTTGACGTCGTGTCGAGGCTCTCATGAACTTTTGCCAATTCCGCAAGAAGAAATCGAAGCCGTGATGCAGCTTTCCATTCTTTTCTGGACCGAACGACCCAAGGACGCTAATTTGGAGAGCACTGCCGTTGCGCGGTTTTCGGGCATACTTGGAATTCATCCCGAAGAGCATGCGTTCCGGAGGGCTTACGACTATACGCCACTACTTTCGGCTCTCATCTGGATAGGTCGCGCGCTCTTGATTGAGTATGCTCTCCCTCTTGAGTCGTACGAGACATTGAGCCAACGCTGGCCGGCTCGCGAAGAGTATCCCGATATGCTTCAACGACTGCGCTACGATATTCGCTCACGTTTCATGGAGCGCGGATGTATAGCTCCTTTGGGCTATCTTGTCGAAAGAAGACAGCACGGTCGGGCCATCGCAAGGAGAGAAGGACCACGCACGAATATGGAGTGGTCGAAAGATGGCCACTCGCTAAGCTTCGACAACCAATCCATCACGATCACACAGTTTCGCCAGGTGATTCATGGAGTGACCGCCCAAACACAGTATCTGCTCGACGACCTTCTTTTCCACTGGTGGCCAGAGATCGATCTGGACTTACGGGACGATCTGGGTAACCGCCGGCCAGGATACTCATTCCTCACCGATCCTCAAAACCATCTTCAAGGCAAGTTTCGCCTTCTGAGTCAGCGCGTCTTTGCGAAAGATGGCGGGCTCTCATGGACGTCGCCCAGCCAACTGCTCGGCTATCTGCGTAAATGTGATCGGTTCGTACAATTCCTGTTCAGCGCCATACACACGACTAGTGGTATGCCTGCTAGAGGAGTGGAACTGCGTAGCATACGCTGGAGCAATACTATTGTATCAATGCGCAATGTCGTGTGTTTTCAGGGCAGACTGATTATGATATTCGCTTATAACAAAGCTTGCACCACTACAAACAATTCATTTTATGTCGTGCGCGCCCCGTCGCCTGCCGTCGAGAAGATGCTGTTCGTATTCCTTGTCTATCTCCGGCCGTTGCGAGACATGATTGCGCGCAGAGTTCTATTCGACGAAGAGCTTACTCCAGCAAAAGAGCCAAATCGTCACATTTTTTCCAAGCACGATCAGGCTACCTCCTGCTACAATTCGGACGATTGCCTTCGAAGTTTAAAGCTAGCGACGGCCCAGTCACCGATGACAATGACAATGCGCAATTACCGGCAAGTCGCCATTGCGATGTCGAAAAAGCACATACCCGGTCTTTCGAAGCCATTCGACCCTCATTTGCCAAACGATGTCGACGGCTTCCTCAGTCTTCTCTCATTTCAGACAGGGCACAAAGCAGCCACACGTGTCGGTGCTTATGCTTTAGAAAATGCATTCCCTTCGAAACTACAGCCTGACTTGATACATCGATATCTTGAGAATAGCGACGTTTGGCAGAAGTTCCTCATGATCAGCAAGGATGATTACGTCGAATGGGAATTGCCCACGGCACCTGTCAGCAACAATTTGGATCCATCAGAGACACTACAGATGTCATCCAAGGTCGCTTCACGCCTCGGAAAGCTTCCATGCAATCCGCCTCTAGCTGAGATCCACAATGGTAGTCACAAGGCTAGAGGCCGAATCCGCGGTAAACGAAAGCAGCTAGAACACCCTTTGAGTCCGACTGCCAAAAGAATAAAGTTCCTACAACAGGAACTCGAGCGACTAGTGGCCGAGCGCGATTCTAGGGCGACAGTGTGAGCCCTCGTCAGGACTGTACATGACATCACATCGCCCGCTTGCAACAATTTTGTAGTCTTCCCCAAGATGTCATCCCCAACTTGTTGTTATAATGGTAACACTGAAGACACAAGGGAAATCTGGCAAGTTTGTACTCGGTTCGATCTGAGAATACTTCTAGCGAAATCTAGGGTTCGTTGGAGAGCGAGCGATGGAGGTGGTCGCGCATGAGAAACTGAAAGCGGATCGGAATTGTATTGTTTGCAACGAGCGTTTCACCAAATGTTGGCATCAGCGTCAACGATCGTATAACAACAAAATTGGCATGATAATTTTCTCCGCGTCATTCTGCGTATCATATTAGGCTTTCACGATTTTGCAACAGCTGTATGGTATGCAGTCAACGATACAATGCTCGAAACTCAAGCGTGGAAATTCAAAGCGCACGAAATTTAGGGTTAACGCGAGCGCGACACGAGCGCCCCGCGTCTTGACGTCTTCATGTGTAAGACATGTCGATTTACACACATCGCATGAGCAAGCAAAATACGAATATTGTTTTTGCGTGTTTAAGCTCAACGGCTCAATGCTTGTGGTATCTCAGCGTTGTTTACGAAGTTCAAGTCTGATATCGAAGGGATGGCCGATTTAAGCCCACTCGCAAGTTGGGGCTCTGAAGCAGCGACGCCCGTTACACAACGGTCGTGGAGTCTCGCACACAGCAGCCCGTGTACGAGAAATAGTACAATTGCATCCGACAGCGCAATTGGCTTTGAAGACGGATTAGAGATCGCTGCAACGAACGCCGACGAATGGTTCTACTACGATCTGCATTACAGAGTGCTAGTCTGCCGGTATCATGGGTCTGCCGTCCGGAATTTGGCAACACATCTCAGGCTACAACACAAAGTCCGAAGCTCTGAGAGGTCGGCAATAGAGAAGAAGTTCGAAGCTTGCGAATTGCTGGAGCCGTCACAAGTTGCAACACCGCCGCCGCTTCAAGCACCGCTCGATTGGCTTGGAGCGCCGATGCGAGGGTTTCAGTGCGACGAACCCGGATGTAGCAAAATCTCAGCGAGTCGTGACGAGATCAGGAAACATTGTCACAAAGAACATGCATGGAAGTCAGTTGCCGACGACCCGGAACATTGGCACGCGGTATATGTACAGACGATGTTTCAGTCAAAAGCACATCGTCGGTACTTCGTCGTCGATTATCATGACACGAGTGTACGAGAACTAGGGGACTCGACGAAAGGCATCAGCCCGCAGAATCAGCAAGCTTTGGAGCAGTGGGACCGGCATCTGGAACAGCAAGAAGAGGCGATGCAGCTCGCAGAAGCTGAGGTGGCGAAAACCGATCACACACTGTGGTTCAAACGCAACAAATGGCCGCAACACTTGGCAGAAAGCAATTTACGGCATCTGAGCCGGGCATGTCGCATGCCGAAGCGGGACGAAGAAATGCTCAAAGACGTACCGAAGAAGGTGGAGGCTTTGATTGAAGAGTGCGTGAAAGGACTGCCGACACTCGGGCACGTTATCAGACGGTGGCTACGAAGCGCAAAGGCATCCGAACCGGACGTGCGGCCGTTGGCACGACTACAGAACGAAGACAGTCAGAAGCGCTATGCCGGTTACATAACCCGATTCATTTGCTATACGCTGCGAGTAGGGAAAAGCTGTGAGGAAGTCAGAAGCGCAGATGCTGGACATGAAGGTTTTGACGAGGGCGAAGATGAAGACGGAGACGGAGATGAGGTTGGAGATGAGGTCGAGGATGACGTGGAAGACGCAGCAGCACTCTATCTGACGAGCGGACCGACAGGCAGCGGCGGAGGCGAAGCTGACACGATGAAGGATGCTCGAAGGCTGCACCCGTGGCCGAGCGGCTTGCACGAGATCGTTGGTCGGCTTTGGAGAGCACTCTCTCGGTCGGACTTCATGGAGTCACCGGAAATGGTCATGCTGGAATTTGTCAGGCATGTTCTTTTTCAGCATATACGAGTGGATGTTTTCGAGAGCCCGTTGCTGCATTTTCTGGCGGTGTTGGGTATTGACGAAGACACACACAGGCTGCGAGAAGGCAACGACTTTTCGTTCATGCTAGCAGGAATCGTTTACTGTTGCCGAGTGCTGGGCGTCGAGATCATTCTCCCGAAGACGTTTCGCAAGGGAGAGACGGCGGAAGACGGCAAACGCTTTCTCGAACTGCGACTCAAACATCTCGCCGATGGGTCGTTCAGCCCGATGGCGGAGATGATCAGCTTGTTGGCATACAGTCGACACTGTGTGTTCAACCACGCGAACGCGGGTGCGATATCTTGGTCGCTGGAGGGCAGCACGGTTGCATACAGAGGGCAGAAGATCCCGCTCGAGAGGTTCAAGAAGCTTGTCGACGCGGTGGTAACTGAGGCCGAGAACATACTATGGCGAGAAGTACTCTGGCAAGTCGATGCGGAGCGATTCGAGCTCCCCGTGGATGCGCTAGAGGACGACGTCACGTTCACGCGCAGAGGCTACTCGTTTCTAAACAACGCACACAATGGGCTCGAGGACACACGGGCGTGGATGCTGGCACAGATGGAAGCACACGTCGAGGGCAGGAAGCTTCTGCGGAGAGGGCGCTGGCAACGTCGTGAGACACGCAAGTATCTGCGTCGGGTAGATCATTTCCGAGAGCTACTATTGCTTTGCGTACACTGGACTGGCGGACAGCCGGCACGTGGCACGGAGATCACGTCTGTCCGGTATAAGAACGGATACATGCAAGATCGCAACGTCTTCGCGGTTCACGGGCACATGGCCGTAGTGACACGGTATCACAAGAGCGCGTCGCAGTACGATCAACCGAAGGTCGTCCCGCGTTTTCTCGCTTGGCGTGTTGGGCAGCTCATGGCTGTGTACTTGGCGTACGCACGCCCGCTGCAAGAGCTGCTCGCCGGAGTGGTGAACGGACAGATGGCGAGCGAGTACATCTGGTCGGGCGAGCACGGCCCGTGGGAGACGGACAGACTCACGAGGGTCATGAAACGTGAGACCGGCCGTCATCTCGGCGTGGAGCTCACAACGCACAGCTACCGGCATCTTGCGATCGCGATCGGCAGAAAGGTGATCGGAGAGCAGTTCGCGAACGGATATCTAGGAGACGTCGACGACTTTGACGAGCCGGAGGAGGAGACGGACGATTCGCTTGAGATACAGGCTGGCAGAGGTGGTGAGGTGGGAGCGAAGCGATACGGGGTGTCGATGGATATCATCAAGAATCTGAGCAGCCGCTCGATCGACACGTTCCGACCGCTCTGTCAACAGTGGCATCGATTCTTGGCTCTAGAGAGCTGTCGAGCGGAGGGCGGCACGAAACGTAAGCGGCAAGATAAGCATGAGGATGGCGACGTTGGGAGAGAGCCCCGGACCGACGTACTCGCTGCATTCAAGCGAATGAGGCGCAATTGGCAAGGGCGTTGTCCGAGAGAAGATGACGGTCAAGATCGACTCCGAAGAGCAATGCAGAAGGCTCTCTGCAAATCAGACGTTTCATTCCGCTCGGAGACGCAGAGGGAAGCGCTGGAGACGATCGTCGAGGGTGGACGCCGGCCGCTGGTGGTGGTGATGCCGACCGGTGGCGGGAAGAGTCTGCTCTTCACCTAATAACCCTAGCGGCCGGCTTCGACGGATCTTTATCGACGAGTGTCATCTGATCTTTAAGGAGAATCACTGGCGAGCAAAGCTAGCCCGTCTGAGCTGTTTGCGAGGAGTGGATTGTCCGATAGTGTTGCTGACGGCGACGCTGCCGCCGCGAATGCAGTTCGAACTCGAGCGTTGCATGGCGATCGAGTTCTGCCGCTACATCCGCGCCGATACGACGAGGGAGCGAACGAGATACATGGTCGAAGAATGCAAGCCGGGCAAGCTCGAGCGCAGAGCGATGGAGATATGTCACAGCTGGGTCGAAGCAAACCGAGTCGAAGCAAGCCGGAGGAGCAAAGGCGTGGTCTACTGCCGCAGCCGCGCAGAGTGTGAGACACTGGCCGACGAGCTTGGATGCGCTTACTATCACGCAGAAGCGGACGGTCGAGAGGAGAAGGTTTCCGACTGGGCAGAGCGTGGCGGGCTGATAGTCGCTACATCTGCGCTCGGGACAGGCGTCGACTTCCCGGGGATCACGCTCGTTCTACACGTGGACATCCCGTGGGGCATGACTGATTTCGCACAAGAATCCGGGCGAGCTGGCCGAGCGGGAGAAGACGTGGATTCGGTGATAGTCATCGAAAAAGGACGGATCGACCGCATGCGACACAAGATGCAAACCCCGGACGGGCAAGCTATGCTGGACTTCGTTCGAGCTCTCGGCTGCAGGCGGAAGATAAGCGGCAGTTTTTTGGATGGTATGGAGCACGACTGTGTCTCCGACGAACGCGGATTGGCCCGCTGCGACAACTGCGGTGACGGATGGACCGCTCTCGAGCGAAGACAAAGGCAGATGAGCGAGACGAGGGCGAGGTTGGAGCGTGTTCTGAGCGAGCTGGTCGACGATTGCCCGGTGTGTTGGGTCGAAGAACGAGTGTCTTGCAACAGCCGGGGTGCGAATCTTGCGCGGCAGGTCAACGCATCGACGGGGGCAGGCACTTGCGGCTTTGAGGGCGGGATGGGCGATTCCGCGATGCTCGACATACGCTTCGACCGAGACACGCACAGCTGTTTCCGATGTGGGCTGAGTCAAAAGTTCTGTAACACCGGACAGTCGACAGGGGCGGACTGTCAGTGGCCGAACATCGCCGCTCCGATGCTGCGAGCGATCCGTCGGACGAGAAAAGGCGCCGAGATTCTGGAGGGCTGGGAATTCTTTGGGGAAGAAGCGGCAGATGGGCAGGATGGAGGATATGTCTTATGGCTCGGACGCCGGCACGCGCGACGAGTGCTAGGGGAGGTGGTAAGCAACGGCTTCGCTCTTCTGGTCGAGTTCATCTCACAACAGCATCGGGATATGGCAGGGGCAGACGACACGAGTGAGACAGAAGAGCAGGCGGAAGACAGCGAGGATGAAGTGACAATCACGCCGGCGCCGGCGCCGGCGCTGGGGGGTTTGGGGGTCGAGGGCTCGTCGAGCGGGCAAGGGCAAGGAGGCAATGGCACTATGCGCTCTCTCGAGTCGGATGAAATAATGCGGCGGTGGGAGCGGGGCTGCGTCGTGTGTCGCGCGAGAGGCCGTGACCGGACGGATCACGCATGGCAGGACTGTCAAGTCGACGCAGATCACAGAGAAGCAGCACACGAGGGGGCGAGGCTCATCAACAGTCTGCAAGCGCCGCTCCGGACGACCGGATTTCGCTGCTGGGCAAAAGGCAAGAGCTGTCGTTGCTGGATGGAAGAAAGACGAGGTGGGTGCTCCGGCAGTGCCGTGATCTGCTCAATCGTCGGTGCGTTGCTCTACGCAGGAGGTTTGGAGGTTCGCGAATGGGTGCAGACGCAGGAAGCGTTCACACAGGCGACTAACGAAGGCAAGAGCGCACAAGCCGGGCTAGAGAATTTCTAACTTACCCCTAGCCGGTATAACCTGGTTACACCAGCAGTTTTGAACCCGGTTACACCAGCAAGGCTTTAGGGTTAGGGTTGTTGCTGGTGTAACTAGGACTGCCACTGACAGGGGTAAGAAATTTCTATACTATAAGCATTATTCAACTTACGAAAAAGTATAGGCATTATAGATTGAAATCCAATCGCAAAGACCTATCGTTTAGGGTCGAAGCAAATTATTAAACATAGAGTCGGACAACTTAGCTACGACTTACGCTTTTAACAATCTACTACGTTCTACTAGCAAGCTTTATAGCCTATCATTCTACTAAAAACACATCCCATACATACCGGTACAAATAGTTAATAACTCTAGTATATACTATAGTTAAGATCTTAAGCTCATCTTATATACTACTTATAGCAAAGTTTAGAGCCGAGACACGACGATTCGGTATCTAAAGTAGAGGTACTATACCGAGTATAGCCGATTAAAGAAGGGCTTAAAAGTTATACGAGACGAACTTAAACGTTTATATATTAATACTATAGAGGCAATCTAACTATCCCTTAGCTAGTATATCCCGGTTATACTAGCTATATAACCCGGTTACACTAGTATAATTAAATAATTGTAGATAGATAAGATATAAACAATTAATAGCATATAGTAGCGTGAAGGACGAGTTACTACTAAGTAAGCACTTCGTATAAGAACTAAAAGCTACTTTCGCTTTCGACGTGGAAACGTCGTATATATAAGGAACCGTCGCAGTAGGGTCGCGGTTAGCTAACCGGCGATCCCTCGACGATCATATATAAAACAGGTAAAGTCACAATCCGGACAATAGTAGCTATTAGACTCTGCGTCCGGTTATTATAACTGCCTCCCCTCTAGGGAAGATGTCCTTAGCCTCCTAAAGACGATATAGGGACCCTATAGTAGCGACGGCGTTACGATAGGGTCACGTAAGGGTGAAGTACTTCGACGATATGCTTTGTTAGTAAGACTTCACTTTATGCCTTAGGCGTATAAGGAATGTAACTAGCGTAGTATATACCCTAGGGAAGTAGGTGCATTTAAGCTGCTACTCTTATATCCTAATGTTTATTATTAGGATTGTTGTTACGGAGTGTATTATTTAGGCGAGGTGGCGCGGCAACGCCGCGTAGGTAGCGGAGCGCCGGCGTAATAGCGGAGCGGAATATTAATATTTGCTCTACTTACTTAGATGTTCGTTTTCTTATTTAGTAATAAACCTCTATTATCCCTAACACGCCTTCTCTTCTACTCACCTATCGCATACTATTCGCACACCTTTCGCAATACTTACTTACAAGAATCTGTTAATCGCTACTATGCCTCCTAAGCGTAGTAGTATTTATAAGCTAGCTGCTAGTAAGGCTACTAAACCTATAACTGCGCCTAAGAGGACTAGCAACTAATAAGCAGGTCGCTCTGCCTCTTCTAACGACGTCGACGATAGGGCTACGACCACTAGGCGCCGCCGTAACGCTAACGCTAACGCTAACGCTAAGAAGAAAGGAAAGGTTCCTACCCCTAAATATAAGGAAGGCGCTAAGGTTAGCCCTACTAAGGAAGACAATAATACCGAGGAGAATAATAAGGATAAGAAGGATAGCGAGGATAATATAGACAATAACGATAACGATACTACCCCTAAGAAGAAGAAGCGTAGTACTATCGCCACCCTATCGTCTAGCACCCGTAAACCCGCTCCGCCTATTTCTTCTAAGAAATAAGGTAAACGCAAGGCTACTAAAGACACTCCCTCTAAGCCTAGCAAAAGGGTCTGCACCGAAGATGCTAAGGAGGAAGAGGCTAGCAATAACGATAAGGAGGAGGAGGAAGTTAAGTTAGAGCCTAAGGACGAGGAGTATAAGAAAGAAGCTCCTACAACTAAGAAGGGCTCTAAGACTACGAAGCCTCCTACTAAGACTAGCGCTAGGAAGGCGACTACGCTACGCTAGGTTGGCGGCAAGCTATACCCGAAGACCTTAGTTGTAATAGCTACTAAGCCTAAGTTTATAAAAAGGAAGGGTTAGGCTAATACCGACTTACGTCCTAACTAGTCTCTTATTATTGAGACCGCTACCACGATTGCTAACTAAGCCTTTCTTTAGGAAGTTTATAAGAGATGCGCTTACCACATGAAGCACGGTAAGCATGATAGCTCTGCGCTACTATAACGACGCTAACTCTATTAAATAGGGAATGTTTATATAGGTAGAGATCCTAATCCTATTACTATACGTCGTTATAAGGGCTATAACGATAGCTATAAGAAGTATTACTTCCTTCGCCAAACCGCCTTTATCGCCCCCTTTAATGTAGCGGTCTACGTATAGTCTACGTAGCGTAGGCTCCTAGATAGCGATAACGTAGACGAGGTTCTTTAAGCTTACTCCAATTTCGAAGATACATATAACGCCTTTATTAGCAAGCTCTATGCGTTCCAGATTAGCTACTGCAAGACTATAGGAAACATGGCCACGCCTAAGAAAGGCGCCTGCAATACTAGTACTAGCTCTAAGGATGTAACTAGGTATATGCGTATGGAAGAGCTCTAGCGTATGCGTATATACATGGAATCGATAGTTAATCTGGGTTTCTAGGTTCGTATACTTCGCGATGCCTTCGCGCCACCTATGCGCTCCTGTAACGACTACTAACGCTTCTCTAGATAATAAAGAACCTTGCCGAGAAAGAAGTTAAGAGTATACCTAACTAGCATTCTACTAGGGAGCTCGTTCCTCTTATCGATAAGATCTAAGAGCGCTATAGCTACTAGATTGACAGCCCTACTCAACTAGTCCTCTCGGAGGACCTGCTATATATTGCGAAGAGCGCCGAAGCAACCAGGGGCAACCCTATTAGTTAGGACACTAGCGCGGTATTAGCGTTACTATTTCGCGCTACCTCTAGGTCCCTAGGTCCCTCTAGGAAACCGACCGCTAGCTCTTCTTATCGTCCCGCTCTAAAGGCCTCCTATGCCCCTACTAGTCTTACCTAGGAGACTGCCGTTATCATTAATAATAATAATGCTTAGGAGGGTAGTAGCTCCCTATCCGATAAAGAGGTTCTTCGCCCTATTTACTATACTATAACGGACCTAGTCCGCGCTACTACTACGTTACCGCCGCGCCAGACGTCCGACAACTTCGCGCCTAGTCTGGATGACTACTAGCGCGATGAGCTTATAGGTATGGAGATTAGTACAGATAAGAGGCTATATAACGACCTTACTAACTATAAGAGATCTATTATGCATAAGAAACTCGATGCGAGGCGGGCGTAAGAAGCAGAGGTCTACGCGCAGAATGAGACTATAACGTCGCCGTAGGGCCTTTGCGATACCCCCGCGTCTAGTATACACTCGCTTAATAACGACAACCCTGCATCCGACTCGCCTATACCTATTAGGCCCTACTAATTCTAGTACCTACTTAATATTAATAGCTTTTACCTTAAACTGCTAGGTCGCCCGTTTGAGACTATTGAGGCTAGGTGGTAGCTATACTAGGATTTGCCTTTCTACCTTCGTAAGGATGTCTATATTACTCTTAACCGCTAATAGTCGGAGTAGCGAAAGCGCGACGACAACGCTACGCTAACTCTGCCCTATCGCGTCTAGCAGCCTAACCCGATTAGCTATTCTAGTTATATCGGCAATAAGCCCTATAAGGCTACCTAACTCTACTCTAAGTTCTAGGGCTCTAAGTTCACTCTTAGAAACAGTGCGTTTCAAATCGTCTTTCCCTACGAAGCACTTATAGTCTAGTAGAGGCATGTATTATATTATGCTATTAATAGATAGACTAAGGAGCGTATTCGCAACGTGGGTAGCGCTAGCTTCGCGCCGGATGAGAGCTAGGTTATTAAGGAGGCGCGCTACTAGCCTCTTAGGAAAAATGGTATAAGCGTTATTATCCTAGAGGAGGGTATTATCTTTCTAGAGCGCGTGGTTCTTAAGGCCGAATGAGTTGTTTATTAGCGGTAGTAGAATACCGTCTTAGTTATTATTTTCTTTTTCGTAAATAGTTAGGCAGGAGAAAACTCCTGCCCCCTTTAATATCGACCTACTATCGCTACGCACCCGTAGCGATAGGGGTTTAATACTTCTTCTTACTTTCCTTATATTCCCTAATTAAGTCCTAAGAGCCCTCTAGGTTACCTTCTAGTTCCTATTAGTTATAGGTATTAGGCTACCCTTACTACTTAATTAGGTACTAAATCACCCCCTTTCTTCTTTATTCCTTAAGGATCGCTTCTACTTCCCACTCAGGTTTACTTTTAGCATCTAGTACTATAGGTATTAGCATCTCTACGCTGTCGCTACGCTAGCTCTATAGTTCTAGGAGGGATATATAGAATACATTATATATCCTCGAGAACTCCTTCGGTAGCGCTAGCCGGTATACTTAGGAGCCTATAGGGTCGATAACTCTATAAGGTCCCGTAAAGCGTAGGGATAGTTTCTTTATAGGGAGTTTTAACTTAATATTCTTTAAGGAAAGTAGGACTAGGTCTCTAACCTTATAGGTCTAAGGTTTATAGGTCTTATTGTAATACTACGTTTATGCTTCCTAAGCTCGCTTCTATGTCTTCTCTATCGCAGCCTGTTCGTACTCTAGTCGCTAAATACGCTCCTTAGCTACTAGTACCCCCCTTTCAGGAAACTCGTCTCGAGTTAATATAGCATAAATAGAGGGATTATAGCCTATAAGGGCGTAGAATAGACTTACTCCTAGCGTAGCGGATACGCAGTTATTGCTAGCAAACTCTACTACATATAAGAGGTCCATCTAATTATCCTAGTAGTTAGTATAGAAGTAACGCAAGTACTATTTAAGCGCTTGATTTTCCCTTTCTATTTACCTATCCGTTTATAGGTGGAAGGCTATACTTAGCTATCGCTTCACCTTCGCGGCGTAGTATACGCTTAACTAATACTTACTTATAAATACTAATCCTCGGTCTAATACAATTCCTTTTAGCATACCGTATTTATATACGATATGTTTAAAGATTAATATATATAGCTCCTTAGCTATATAGGTCTTCTTATAAGGAATGTACTTAGACATTTTTGTATATCTATCGATAACTATAAAGATAGAGTCGCTCACGTTGTCTCTACGCCCGCTTAGAGGTAGGTCTACGATAAAGTCTATAGCTAACTCTTAGAACAGTCCTTCTAGCATCGGTAATACCATTATTTCTCTATATGGCTTATAGCGCCTTGCTTTCGTCCTTTAGTAAATTGCACACGAATTTATATACTCCTAGATATCCTTTCTAAGGTCTTTCTAGAAGTATTTCTGTTAAATCAATTCAATAGTCTTTGCGATACTAAAATAACTAGCGAGTAGGTTATTATAGTATCTTTTTAATAATTCCGCCTATAGTATAGAATCCTTAGGAATGTAAATAGCATTGTCCTTATAAAGGAGGCTATCGCGTAGCGCATACGCCGCGCTAGTATAGCGACTACGCTACGCATTACTTATCGCCTTCACCTATTCGGGTTTAGTTAAGAGCCTAATTGTGTCCTTAATATTAGCTGAAGGCGCTTTATAAGGATATTCAGTCCTTACTAAGGCAATCACTACTTTTCTTAGTAAAGTCTTTTGTGATTCTTAATAGAGGGTAGAGGTCTTTAGTAAATTAACTTCGTCCTCTTATCGCGAACCCGTTATCGCGACTACTCTACGAAGTAAGGTCGATAGGCTCTAGCTCTATTCTAATGCCTAGTAGTTTAACTTCTCCTAGAGTGTAGGTAAAAGAGTAGTCCTAGGGTCCTTAGCTAGTTCGTAGTCTAGTCGCCTCGACGGCGCATCGGTAGGGTTGTTCTTCCCTACTCGATATTCAATTTCAAAGTCGAATAAGGCGAGAAAGGTAGCCTATTAAGCCTACCTTCTATTTAACTGCTTAAGGGTTATAAACCTCTTAAGGTTATTATGGTTAGTAAGCACGCGTACTAGGTGCGCGGCGCCTTCGAGGTAGTATCGCTAATGCTTAAAGGCACTAATAATTGCTAGTAGCTCTTAGTCGTACGTTTTATACCTCTACTCTATAGGGATAAACTTCTTTAACTAAAAGGCTATAGGATGCTACTAGGGGTTCTCTTCTCTTATACTATAGAGCTAGGAGAGGATTGCAGTAGAAGCGAAACTGGAAGCATTAGTCTCAAGCTATAGAGATTTTTCCGGGTTATAGTAGACTAGGATAGGAGCCTTCGTAAAGGCGTCGCATACCCTCTAGAAAGCTGCCTTTTCTCTATCGCTTAGCTTAAGCTTACTAGGCTTCCGACTATCTACTAGTCCCTTTAGGAGGTTAGTTAGTAGCTGTACCATTCTTAAATAGGCGTGTATGAACCTCCGGTAGAAGTTAGTAAACCCTAGGAACTACTAAACTATATAGTACGACTCCGGCTCTAGCTACTCCCTAATTGTGCTAACCTAGCGTTGATCTATCGATACGCCGGTACTAGACACAATAAACCCTAGGAACTCCACTTGCTCTATAAAGAAGCAATACTTCTTCGGGTTCGCATAGAGGGCATACTTCTAGAGTCGTTCTAGGACTAAACGAAAGTAGTACGTATACTCTTTATAGGTCTTACTATAGATCAGAATGTTATCTAGGTAGACCACGTAGAAGTTATCTAGGTATCCTACTAAGGCTTTATTAATATACGCCTGGAACATAGCTAGCGCATTCGTTAAGCTAAAGGGTATAACCAGATATTTGAAATAACTATAACGCGTTCGAAAGGCTGTCTTCTACTCGTCGCCTCGGCAGATAGGAATATAGTAATAGGCGTCTTTAAGATTAAGCGCCGAAAAGACTTTTGCCCTACTTAGTCTATCGAGAGTTTCACTTATTAGTGGAAGCGGTATACGATCCTTTATCGTAATAGCGTTTAGGCCCCTATAGTCTACGCAGAGCTATAGTAACCTATCCTTCTTTAGTGCGAAGAGGATAGGAGCTCCTGCCTCGCTAGCGCTACGCCGGATCCACCTATTCGCAGTAGCCCTTTCTAAGTAGTTCCTTAACTCCTCGAGTTCTAACTTCGAGAGGTTATGAAGCAGCCGAAATAGTAGTACCGTATCGGGTTTAAGGTAGATAGGATGAACTGCATCTGCTATCCTTTTCTGTATCTTCTGCGGGTCTATATCGAAGACGTCTATAAAGTCTTTAATACTAGGTAGTAAGGAGCATAAAACTCTATTACTCTTAGCGACCTCCTCTTTCGAGGTCGCAGCAGATACAAGATACACTCGCACCGCCTTCGTAAACTCCGAGTAGGCCTCTATAGCACGCATCGCGTTTACGCTACAGAGTTAAATTAACTCCGAATCAATCCCATACCTCTAGCGGTTTATCCTAGAGTTAGCGACTACTCTATAGGATTTTCTCTATAGTCGCTCTAGGATTATATCTATAGAGGGTAACGTCACTACGTAGAACCTCTCTACTATTTCACGGGTTACTCCCTGCGAGTCTTCTAGACTTAGTCGCAGCGTATACGCCCTATATACGTAGGCCTTACCGCCTTGAAAGCCCTCGGCCTTTAGAAGGATAGTACCCTCTATAGGGGGCAGGCCTAACCTCTTTACTATAGACTGTGATACTAGATTGCAGTCTGCTCTATTATCTAGGAGGAGGGAAACCTCTTCCTTGCGCCCTACAGCTATTACGACAGCTCCGCGCAGTACTAGCGCTAACTTACACTCGACTCTAGTCTTAGAGTTTAAAGGCGAGTGCTCTTTATCCCTCTAGAGTTTTTTGACTTTATTTAGCGTTAGGTATTTAAATCCGAGGAATCTCCCGCAGTAACCTTCTAGTTCCTTATAGTGTCCTTTTTCGGTTCAGTATAAGTAGTACTATAATAACCCTTCTTTCTATAGTTATAGCACTCTACTCGATCTAGTAAAGGCTTCTAGGTACGCCCTTCTACCTACTACGCAGGCGGGCGACTAGACGACAGATTACTCGTTAATCCGTTATTGCCCCTTCGCCTCTTATTTAGGGAACCAGCGCTCCGATTCTAGTAGACACTCCTCGAGCCTTTACTATCCTCATTTATAGTAGGCTTCTTTTAACCGGAAGGCCTACTTACGTTCTCTAGCCTCTAGGCTAGAGCGATAAGGTCCTATTAGCTCTAGGGAACTTCAGACTTTATAATAATAGTCTCCCTTAGACTATAGCGAAGCTTATTAAGGAGGTGTTAGGTACGCTAAGCCTCTATATACTATTCGCTAAGCTGGTCCTCTAGCGTAGTAAGGCGGATAGCAAAATTTGTTACGCTTTCACCCTCTTTCTACCTCGCGCTTTCGTAATTAAGGCCTACGTCGAGACTACGGTTTACCGGGTCCGCGACGCAGTTAACTACGAACTCCTCGAAGTCCCTAAACGTATAGTCTAGTAGAGGGAGAGATCTATAGGTGTAGGTCTAGAGGGTCTTTAGTTCTCCTACTAGCTATATACTAGTAAAGAGGACCTTCTCCTACTCTGTTTCATACGTAATAGGGTTAATCTGGAAGACAGTCTTTAAACTCGAGAGGAAGATCCTAGCTTCCTATAACGTCTTCCCCTTAAATGCTTCTAGGTCCTTATAGCGCTATCGCTTCGTACCTATCGCGATGCCTAAGCCCCCTACCTGCGATACGGAATCGCTTGGGGCTAAAGCACTCGTAATGATCGAAGGGACTAGTAGTATAGGACTTTATCGTATAGCCTACGGCATAGCGGCGTCCTACGCACGTCGTAGCTACGCGACCTCCTCGCGAAGCTATTCTAAGGACTATAGCGTTAGCCTCTCCTACTAGAGACGATACTATTCTTCCTATAGTAAACGTTCCCTCTAAAGGCCTACCCCTTCCTAATGTACGTTATCTGCCTACGCATTTTGCGTTAGCGTATCCGAGTTTAAGTTAATAGGTTGCGTATTATAGGTTAGCTCCGGCTCCATCCTATCGTCCTATAGGCTACTACTAGGGGTAGAGCTTTCAGAGTTGTAATTAAATAATTGTAGATAGATAAGATATAAACAATTAATGGCATATAGTAGCGTGAAGGACAAGTTGCTACTAAGTAGGCACTTCGTATAAGAACTAAAAGCTGCCTTCGCTTTCGACGTGGAAACGTCGTGTATATAAGGAACCGTCGTAGCGGGGTCGCGGTTAGCTAACCGGCGATCCCTTAACGATCATATGTAAAACAGGTAAAGTCACAATCTAGACGATAGTAGCTATTAGACTCTGCGTCCGGTTATTACAACTAGCGAGCCTTTAGGGTTAGGGTTTTTACTAGTATAACCTTAGCTCCCACTAATAGGGATTAGGAAATTCGTAAGTTTATAGGAAATATATAGACATCTAAGATTAAAATCTAATTAAAGTATTACGCCGTTTAGATTCGAGGTGGATTAGTAAGTATAGAGTCGGAAACCTTAGCTACTATATACGCTCTTAATAATCTGCTACATTCTACTAGTAAACTTTGCAACCTAACTTTCTACTAAAAATACATCCTATATATACCTATACGGATGATCCACGACTCTAGTATATACTATAGCGAAGATATTAAGCTTCTCCTATATACGATATGTAGTAGAGTCTAGAGCTAAAACACTACGATTCGACATCTGAAACAGAAGTACTATATAGAGTATAGCTAATTAAAAAAAGTCACGAATGTAATTCAAAACGAAATTAACTATTTATCGATCGATACTACGGAAGTAATTAGTATAGACCATAATAAGCACTATTTCTCCTATCTACCTATTACCTTCGACAACTTTAAGTGCAGAGAGTATACTTATGTCGATATTAACTAGAAGAACGTCCGAAACCACTTCTAGTTATACTATTCTTCCTAGACTAAGTATACTAAGAGTACGAACTAGAGAGCTAACTACGTACTCGAAAAAATAGCTCTCTAGGTTTTAGAAGGGTTTCTAAATAATAAGAAGATCTACTTCATCCCTAGCTTACTAATTCTATAAACGGATATACTATCGATCTAGCCCGAATTTACGACATCCTAACCTAGTAGTCGATACCTCTTTGCGGACGACGTTCGAACGGCGATTCTCGATGCACACTAAAAGAGTATCGAAGAGAGAGAGTGTAGGTAGCTATATAACGATGCAGCCTCTAATAATAAGAAATTGCTAAATAGCTTTCTTACTAACTCGAACCTTCTCGATTTCCTCTAGGATAAGTCTATAAGCTGAAATTGCTTTGTATTTACAACATTAACGCTGCTATTTTTCTATGAAAACTTATTTATCTAATAGCTAATAGTATTCTATACTATAGAAGTATATAAAAGTAATGATTTAGTTAATGTTGCATTTGTAATTCGATTTTGAAATCGACATCTTCCTATAGATTCGCTGTAGAATGCCAAGAGCGTTAAATTCCACGCCAAGAGCGTTAAATTCTCCACGGAGAGTGTTAAACTCCCCGTGAAGAGCGCTCAATCCAGACCCTGAGTACGAATCCATTGCATGAAGACTGCCGCAGCGCAGCCTTGAGTTACCGAAAAGAATCTTGAACCCCTATTCGCTGACCCTGACATGTCCGGTAAGCGTGGAAGACCAATCAGCATTCAGGGCAGCGATCCTGCGATCATTCGTCGTCGTGAGAAGACTGCAGAGCGAGTTCGCCGTTATGTTGAACGGAAGCGGACTGAGCGCAAAAACAATGTACAAATCATCGAGCCTTAGAGCGATGATCGTCAATCCAACGCCGTCTCAACCGCCAATAAAGAGGCTTCGCCAGCCTTAGCAGCCCACTCGCAGTCACAGGCTTTACCAGATCCAGGAGTTCACGGGTTATAGCAGAATCAGAACATTACCCACGTCCAGTTCGAAGGGGCAGATTACACCGAGTCACCATTAGAGTACGATATTATTGCTATTGAAGACCACATTGCTCACGCGAGCCAAGATGATAGACCAGCCACTTATCATTTTGATGACTCTAGACAGGCGACGATTTGTGTAGCTCGAAATGAGCAACCTCGAGAACCCAATCGATCAAGCGTTGAACCAATAATACAAGACGCTGCAGTCGGCTTGGAATTGTCGATGTCAACTGGAAAAGGAGATCAGATGCACGATATAAGGCAGCAGTCGCTCAAACGAAGCCGTCACCTGGCAGCTTTACGCCAACGACGGTATCGTGACCGACAAAAGGCCTTGCACGGAGTTCTTAAGCAGCGTTAGCGCCGGCTCAGGGTAGCAAGTTACTACGGAGAGACTATCATGCAATTCGAGGCTACATCAGACAAGCCTGTTAACATGCCACTCGGTGAAGACCTCCAAGACTCCCAGACCCATCATCCTGGCGTCGAAAACCATGTCAACGTCAATGCAACTCTGGCCGGCATCCAGGAGAATTCAGCTTGCAACCATGTTGCGCATAGGCTGTGCAATCAGCTGCTCCACGGCTTTCGCGGATGTACAGAAGAACAACATGAGAAGAGGTCTGAAGAGCACGCAGAGGCGGTGGGAAATAACCACAACGACTTAAGCGAGATCTTTAACGATTCCACTTTCCCTTCTGTTCTTGGACTACCAAGCTTCGTGCAAAAGGATAGCTTCATGAATCATAAGACCCACACAGAGGTGTCCACAAGCAAGCAAGCGCAATGCTTGAGGTCCACCCGCTTGCTTGCTTGATATGGGGTCCTGTGCTTGCTTGCTTGCTTGAATAGACCGAAGATGCTTGATGCTTGCTTGCTTGCTTGAGTACACAAGATCACGCCGCCTGCAAATGACTGAAATGTTTCAAGACGTGAAAGGAGGGACAAATTCGCCCTTAGTTATTGAAAACCTGTTCATACGATGTCTCCATTATGACGCTCTTGGAGTCTATGGGATGAGGACTAAGCACTCACCAGATCTAGGAGCACTGGCGACGTCAGTCTGCACCTTCCGGTAAATCCTTGCTCGCCGGAGCACTTCCCCTTACATCTTCCATTTGCACCTGCTGTAGAGTGTCCCATGCCTTTTGGCCGTCCGCAACTTTGTTGATCAGCCAGCTCTTCAGACACTGCTCCGCCTCGATCACGTCCTGTTTCAGACTGAATCGCTCGTCGGTGATCATACGCTTTGCCTGGCTGAACGCTCTTTCACATTCAGCTGACATACCTGGTATCGCGAGCAGCTTGAAAGCGAGCTTAGCAAGGGTGGGAAACATTCTCTGGCCGAAATCTCTCCACCAAGCAATAGGTTGATTCTTATAGAGATCCGTAACATGAAGGTCCTCGAGTGATAGCTCCAAGAAGCGATCCAGTTCGGAATCCTCACGCTTGCGTTTTTTCTTGCATCGCTCAGCAGAGATTGTGGCATTGCGTCTTACGGTGTTGAAGAAATTGTCGAACTGTGCATATATGTCATCGGTCTCCTTGATCGAGGTATCTGTTGGAGGTTCGCGGTGTGAACCCGCCGAGCAGTCTTCACTCTTGCGCAGGGTGCTGAGAAAGTCGTTGTAACATGCAGCAACCGCATTTTGCGCGTTCTTGATCTCCAACCTAGAGCGGGGCACTTTTGCCCACGCATTAGCAAAGTAGTCGTTACGGTAACATGGGTGCAGAGCGATCGCTGCACGGTACAATCGTGTGTGGTCAGTTTTCCCGTAATACTCCTTTAGCTTCTCAAAACCATGATTGATACAGTGACGGTAGTGGTCCACAAATAGATCAGGATTCTTTGACACATCATCCGCGCGGATCTTGAGCATCATAAACAAGAAATCAAAGGCGGGGAGGACCTCCCACAAAGCTCCATGGCTGCCTTCCAGCGAAAGCTTGTTCCCTTTACCTTCCAACCTCTCCGTAGCAAGCTTGAACGGCAATAGTAACTCTTCGTAGTGGCGGAGTTCCTCCCAGTCCCCTTCAAACAGAAAGTCTTGGGAGAGATCATACGCCTTAGAGTCCACCCTGCGCCACTGACGACAATAGGAGCGAATCGGATTCTCCAGCAGAAGCGCACGGGCGATCATGTTGTAGACGCTATTCCATCGGATCCCAGTGTCTTTTACCAGACGGTAGCAGAAGGTTGTGATGTCGTCGGCGATATCCCGCTGCGCCTCGTTGAACATCTGTATCCGCTGATCCGACCGCATGATGTACCGAACAATGTTGTGAAGCTTGCCAATCGCATGCTGTCTCCGCCATATATCGAAACTCTCGTCGTCGCCGGCATCGTTCAGTTCCTTCTGAAAAGCAGAAAGTCCCTCGCCAAACAACAACGCTTTGACAACGAGATTGACGGTATGCCCCCAGCAACGCATCCGGCACTGTGCAGGTTCAACACCGAACTCTTGAGCAAGAATTTCGACAGCTGTGTCGTTATTCGCAGCATTGTCAAGCACAAAGGCGCCAATCTTCTGTTGTATGCCATAGTCGTGAATCAGGGCTGAAACGGCCTTTGCAATCTTCACACCGGAGTGTTGGCCTTCAAGGCGCGGGAGTCCAATCAACGCATTGCGAAGCGTGCATTCTTTGTCAATCCAGTGAGCGACCACTCCGAGAAGCGAGAGGCCGTTCGGTGAAGACCAGCCATCGAAGGATAAACTGACATCACTGAGCGATGTATGCATGGACTCAGCAACCTCAGGCTTGCGTTGTTCGTATGCATCCACCAACCAGCGGCGCACACTGCTACGCTGTGGTAGAAGATTGGTCACTTTGGGGCCGCTACGGGCGAGCAGTCTCTGCAGGTGAGGGCTCGTTGCTTGGGACAAAGTGATGTCGTCTTTCGCGATCCAGTTCACGTAGTCTTCGCGCCACCTCTCCTCCCAGAGGTGCTCGTCCATGAACTTTTCGATATGCCCTTGTGCTTGTACTCTCTCCTCCAGCCGCTCTAGGCCAATGTTGTGCTGGTCGTGAAGGTGGCGGGTACAATTGGTGGAGGCCTGGGCGTTCATGACCTTAACACGGCCCTGCTCATGGCAGTGTCGACAAATCCAGTGCTTGATCCATTTGCCATTAGAGCCCCTCCTTTCTAGCTCAACACCATGAAGGTATATCCATGAGATTTTATTTCCGCCGAACCGTCGATTACTGCGGAAACAGCGGCGGTATCCAGAAAGCTCAGGTCTCTCCAGGGGGACCGTGAAAGTGCAGCGTCTTGATGCCGGCACCGAATTTCTGGTGTCTGTCTCCTCCTCTTCGTCATCGTCATCCCCTCCTTCTGTCGACGGTATAGGAGTTGAGGCTAATGCGGACAGGTTAGACGCGCTTGAAGATGGGGATATGCATCTCTTGAGACGTGTCGCGGGCTCTGGGGAGTGTGTCTCAGGCGTTATCTGGTATGTTGGCGTGCCGTGGAAGGCTAGCGTTGCTTGGGTGGTCTTTTGCGCTTTGCGAGGCGGCGGATTCATGATGGCCAAGCTTGTAGCCGATGCGATTGGTGGCACTCAATCCTGCGATAACAGAAAATCAGGGTCGGTACCCGGGGATCACGGGTCTCCCAGATCACTGGCAGACGGTTGCGGGCCGCAATTTGCCCGTCCGTTACCCATACCCGACCCAGCTTCAATGTGCAGTCATTCTGGGAACATGTCATTGTTCTTCTCCGATAGCACCTATATTAATCATTTCCATTCAATTGGATTTTTTATCCTACAACTATATCAAGCATAGCCAAGCGGCTTGAGTAGTTGTGTGCTTGCTTGCTTGATTCCGACCCTTTGGCTTGCTTGCTTGCTTGGTACTCATATTGGCCAAGCGCAAGCAAGCCGCTCGTACTGGGCTTGCTTGTGGACACCACTGGCAGAAAGTCGACGACAGCACGATACTTGCAGCTGAAGCGGGCCATGCAGTGACAGGTGTGTACCTGCTGAAGACCAAGCAGGCACAAGATGCAAGATGCTGCTGGTGTTACAGTAGCAGACAGACTGTCGCCCATCTGCTGATCGAGTGTCAGAAGTGCAGGAGAGAGCGGGACGTGATGCTGAAAGATATACAGCACAAGAAGATCGAGCTCTCACCACTGCGAGACACATCAAACCTTCAGCGTCTCTCCCACGATGGCGCAGCGGAAGCAATGATCCGGTTTCTCGATCAGACAGCAGTGGGAAGGAGGAAGTAAGTCGAGGGAGCAGAAGCCACCCGACTAATAGGATATGGATCGATTCGATCGAGGCGATGAGTTAGGCGGGGAGGTAGTGGAGCGATGTGGTGGATGAGAAGGCAACAAAACAAAACGACAGGCCAGTAGGAGGGCATTGAGCCAGAAAGCTGTGGCGACTTGTTGAAGTTTGGACGGCGAGCAGGAGCACAGGAGACAAAGCCAAGCGAGATGTGCACAGCGCAGGGATGTGGGAGCCACTGGGAAACCTAATTGTTGAGAACGCACCTCATGGATGCCTGAACTTCTGTGTGCTTTGGTGCCTAAGGCTTATTACAGTGAGGGGTAGTATACTGTGATCTTACAGTCAGTAGTCGTTCGCAACCAAACCACAACTGACAATACTGTCGTGCGCATGGTTGTCAGTTCCATCACAGTGTTGGTTCCTACAATACGTCCACCTCGGTACCTTCCAAGATCCACTCACCTCCAACAATATGTGATAACTCGTCTTTTGACGGTACGGAGCTGCTTGTAATCTTACCCAGCCCTCTACTTGCATTCGAGCCAATTCACTCAAATGTGCAGATATGCTCTGCTTGCGAAGGCAAATCAGACGTAGGATCCTATCCATTCCTCCCTATCCTGTTCTTTTTCCGCCTCTTGCTCGCCCGAGGCGAGGCTGGAAGAAGTTTATCTGGTTTAACGACAACCGCCATTGACACAGCCGTAATACACTTTAGTGTCGAACGTGTGTTTTTATCTTTCAGACCGCGGCGTCACTTGGTCCAGTCATTCAACCATGTCAGAGTTGTCGACTTCTAATGAAACCCGTGCCATCGGCCACTTCTATGATGGAAACTACGGCGTCAAGGCCAATCGCGCCTGCGATGCGTGCCGTCGGCGCAAAATTAAGTGCATACGCACTGGCACACAGCCCTGCGAGAAATGTACTTCCGCCGGCCTGGCGTGTTTATTCAACGCTATCCCGCAGAGGAAAGGTCCAAGGGCCGGTCGTGTCAAAGTTGGTTCCAAGCCGAGCGAGACATGGCGTAGATCTCACTTCGAGGTGCCGTCTCATGACTCTGCTGTGATGCCGCGCTCTCCCGCCAAAATCGGTAGACCAAGTGTTCTTTCCATGGAGATGATCGCGATATGCGTCAACTACTACTTCGCCAACCTTTACCTCATACAGCCAGTCCTACGCCGTGAAGAGATTGAAGAAATGGTCGGCCACATGGAAAAAGACATCGAAGCTTCTTGTCTGATCATGTCTCTTTGTTCTTTTGTAATATTTCAGCCCGACCTGCCTATTGCATTCCAAGGACCCGAAGCCCGGCCTCAAGATCGCCTACCATGCGGAAACGCCGTCCTCCGCGAGGCATTAAGAATTAACAGCGGCAAAAACGACAACGAGAACCCTACAATTTCTTCAATCATCACGTCTTTTTTCTTTTTCGCCAGCAACTTTTGCCTCGGCAGAGACAACGCTGCATGGTTCCATCTGCGCGAGGCTACAACTCTAGCGCAGATTCTGGGCATGCACGAAGAGGCATTTTACCAAATCTCAGACACCGTCGAGGCGTCTAGGAACCGAAGACTATACTGGCTGCTCTTCGTTGCCGAACGTGCCTTCGCTCTCCGTAGTCACCGGCCTGTGAGTCTTCACACCACCATTAAATTGCCAGCTTTGGACGAGGATCCATCAGAGCCAGTTGGATTGAACGGCTTCATCCACATGATCAAACTCTTCCGAACCATTGACGGAACATTTGTCGGGCTGTGGAACGATTTTCACGCCAGATGCCCGAGTGAATGGCTAGTACGACTTCAGCATCATCTGTCAAATGCGTTTCCTACCCACTTTCGAAGCACCGAAATCCAGGCGGTCGATTTGATTGTTTCTCAACAGTGGCTAAGGACCCTTGTATGGCAAATTTCAATGAGACAAGGGTTCCTCTCATCGACGGCCGCGGATAGTGTAATGAGGTTCGGATTCCCGATCGAAGTGTCTCGAGAGCTTCTCACCGCCATACATCGCTTTTCACGCCAAGCTATGGAGTTTCATGGCATCGGACTTGTAAGTATGCAACTCTTCACAATGGGCTCTCGTCCTGATAAACAAGGAGGCAATACTGACATCACACCAGGCTGAGAAGCTCTTTGATCTCGCCTGCACTTTCATCGATGTCTTATACTGCGTTCCGCTGGAACGGCACGTCCTGGAGTGCCGCTTCAAAGACGACCTCAACCAGCTTGTGTCTCTTATCTCGATGCTACGCACCGGCCGAAAACACTATCTTACCGTCTTGCTGTGCAAAGTCTCCGAAGTTATACCTACAAAGTCGGCGGAACACTTTGCAAGACAGATAACGCCAAGCTTATCACCAATGAGGGAGTGTTTGAATCCAGAAAATACCAAGAGCCAGCACCAGTACCAGAGCTCAAATCAAAGCAGCACTTTGGCTTGTCCAGAGATGCCGCCTTTTGAAAGCCCACCACTCGACGGTGGCGCGCATTATGGCGGTCGTATCGCCGGAAAAGCCGCTTTTTCTTTTGTTCATCCTTGGTGAAGAGGAGGACGGCGGTCTAACCCCGTAACTACGCTGACGCAGAGGTGCTAAATTTCTCCCATAACCAGCAGCCCCGAAAGTCAGCAAGGTCTTTCTATAACTTAGTTCCGGGGGATCCTGATAACCCAGTAATCCTGATCAGAAACCTCCGACCCCTCCATCTTCATGAATCTAACTTCCACTATGCAGAAAAACACGAGCGAAAAAAAATCCTCGCTGCTATCACAGCGTACAAATGAAATAAATGTATCTCAATCTGTGCTTGTTCAGACGCGTTTTCCATTCCTTTCGCTACTTTCCGTACCCGCCTTTTCGGCACAGCTTCACGTTCTCACGCATATCAATGCAGATTCTCTCCGTACCCGAGGAGAAGACTCTCGTGCGATGGACAAGCCATCTCACAAGGGCCGGGTTCCCGGCTTCCCCGGCTCTTATTGTGTGTATGGCCGAAGAAATCCGTAACAGCCGGTATCGGCTCTCGAAAACGACACCTCCCTCTCACCGACCTATAAGCAAAAGCTGGCTCGTTCGCTCCCGCGTTCGACTTCTTTTGTGATACAAGGTGTCTGGACTCGCAAAATCGATGGCGCAAGGCACAAGGCGATGAGCCTGGAGAACCGTGAAGACGTGGTTCTAGGTAGTGACTGAGCTGTGTGTAGAGCACAAATACACCTCGAATCGCATCTACAACATGGATGAGTCGGGGTTTGCGGTCGGAGAAAGTCAGTCATCAATGTTCGCGAGAAGTCAATTTGAAAAGTGATTTCAGGTGGACAACAGTGGATAACGGCGATAGAGTGCGTCAGTGATGTTAATGGATTGGATGGATTGGATATGAGGGTCAATCCAATCCATCCAAGAGGCTGAGTGGGGTCGATCCAATACATCCAGTGGATATCCAGTTCCGGATTAGGAAACATGGCACAACACGTCATTTCCATGATTTTACAAGCAGTGTCTGTTCGCTAGAGAGCGTCAAGTATGTATAACACCATCGAAGTTGGTGACCGATCACGATAGAGTGGACGACGTACCAACAATTGGTGACGGACGATGGGTTACGCTATTGAGGTGAGTTGCCCGACGGACTCCGTGGGCAGAAGCGGGCTGATGGGGAGCGGAGGTGGTGCGCTGTGACGCATCGTACGCAGTCAGACTGCTGGCTTCGCACTGCTGTGACGCAATATACGCACACGGGACATATTACCCCGCACTAATGCTTCACCTCCGTCACGTGACAATCTACCCATTTGGGCTATTGGATCCAACTGGATATTGGGGCAATGATCCAATCCATCCAATAGCGATGGCGACACTGATCCAATCCATCCAAAATCCATCCGGATACCATCCAGTCCAGTAAGGATCCAATCCAATAACACCACTGGAGTGCGTCAGCGCGAGCGGCAGGGCGCTTCCGCCTCTCATTATCTTCAAGGCCAAATACACGAACACTGGATGGACACCAGTGCACACTCCACCAGGCTGGCGCTTCTCAACGTGCGACAGTGGCTGGATGTCCGATAGTCACGCTTACGAGTGGTAATATATGGTATTTGAGGAACGACCCAGCCCTCCGACGTCTATTGATGGTAAGATGGCCAAGGAAGCCAGATTACGGCAAACGTGATCGCATACTGCATGAAGCACGCGATCGATCTGCATGTACCACCGCCGCACACTTCGCACATGCTCCAGCCCCTCAATTTCAGCGTATTCTCGCCACTGAAGCGTGCACTAGCTGTTGAGGCGGGCCACATTTCCAGACTTGATTCTAGCCGAGTGAAACGAGTGAAGTGGACGGAAATGTATATTCGGGCACGTGAAAAGGCTCTCAAATCTGCCAACATGTTAAGCGGCTGGCGGGCGACCGGTCTGCAGCTTCTGAGCCCGATTGTTGTGCTTGAGAAGTTGGCGACGGCCCCAACAACTCGGTCTTCGCCACCACGCACACTCATCCGGGCCGCCAATCTCGACTTGTCTCTGTCATCTAGCTCTCCGCCAGATGGCACAGAACTCCGCGCTGCAAACAGAGTTCTGCATACTGAACTTAAGCAGGTCACTGGCCTTCCGTCGCTGATCAAAAGGTAAACCGAGCGAATGACGCGCGCTTTAGAGGCGACCCAAAGTGAAAACGTCACACTTCGCAAACGGCTAGCAGAGCAGGAAGAGCTTCTACATGTCCGAAAGACGTGCAGAAAAGGGAAGAGAGTGGCATTGAAAGGCAGTTTCTTGTTTAGCATCACAGCAGTTCTCCAAATAGCGAAAGAAGCTGAAGGGATGACCTGTGCGAAAAAGCATCGCAGGGTCTTCAGGTTCTTCATAGATAGGCATACTAAGTAATCGACTTTGAACTACAGAGCAGCTTTGCTTTGTCTATCGGCCTGCTCAGACTATCGGGTTTGGGCTAATGTCGTCTGTTCGCGGAGGTGTTTGAGGATAGCAGACATTTGATCAGCGAGTGCAGAAGCTTGTCAGGCAGAACGTAAGCCTACGACGGTTTCTGACGGTTCGGTTCCTAGCCGCGGATGAAATCCGTAGTTCGGAAAGAACGGGGACGTACTGTCGTTTCGGAGAACAAGGAGTTCGCAGGGAACTCAGCGAGCGGGAGCCAGTCTACCCAATCGTCTTGTAGGTAGGAAACGTAGGCGCGGAGGTGTTGTTCTAAGACGGCGTTCGTTGGTTCAGTCTGTGCATCTCCTTCAGGTCGGTGGGCTACGCCCGGGCGAGAGGATCGACGTAGTCTGCCGACAAGTCGAAGCCAACAGGGCGAAGCAGCACACTCGCTGGCTGACGTCGAGCCTGACTGGCGCACGCGTCAAAAGGTGAAGTGGTACCCGGTAAAGTTCGACAGTGTCGTGAAGCAGTGCGTGCTGGATCAGGATGTGAACGACAGTAAGACGCTGCAGAAGGACTTTGCAAAAGACCTCCAGACGGAAAACGGCTGCGAGGCGGCAGAATGCACCGTGATGAACGGTTCCGGCGATGTCTCAGGCTTGACTGTACCATCGTCTCAACCTTGTCTTTGGCTAGGAGCCGAGAGGCTCGCGGCACAATGAGACACGTGCGACGCGGGGATCTGTACTAGCGTGTATCTGCGCGTAACTTTGGCCGAGTGTTGCCGGGCCTCCCCCATTTAGACGCTCTACACCAATCCTAACCCTGCCGCAGCTTCGACCACTTTTTGAATTGAAATTTGACAATCAATTTACAATCAATTTGGATTCTCATCAATTGTTTGATTGATCGGGAGGCTCAAATTGATTGACTGTTTAGTCATCAATCAACCGAACAAGTTTTAAAAAGTTGATTTTGCAAATCTTTGCTGACAACAGCTCGAATGTTGAGAGGAACCAAGGCTTGACCTTAAAACAAAGGCGCATGACCGAGGTACCAGATGGACTGAGCATATTTCTGGGGGATTTGAACAGACTTAAACGCGATGCCGACCGTAAATTCAAAAATAGGGCCGAAGAGGGATGGAAATTTAAGTCAGCGCGTGACACGGGCTCGAGTAGAGTGTTATTCACAATGTACAAGGCTATTCACCAAATTGCGAAGCTTTAAGAAAAGAAAGAAGCAACTCGAGAGAGATCGGGCGCCTGAAGTAGATGTACTGCTCCTTCCTGTCACGCCACCTTCGCACGATCGCCGCATGTAACATTCTGTACCTTTCTGTACCAACGTATCATTAAAGATAGCAGTCTGGAAGGCAAAGCCTTCATCCTAGGTGTAGCCTGTGACAGCGCGCCGCGAAGGGAAGTTCTGACCTCAGGCGCTTTGACAGCCGCGCGTGGAACAATTATGGATTATAACAATGGTCTTGATTCTGCTTTCACACCGCTGGGGAGACGCCGAAGTGCCCCCAATAACGCGTCCTGTTCCACAATGATGATGATGGTTTGGCGGCGACTGTACATATCCCCTCAAGAAAAACTACGCCAGATCTTTTCCTTGTCGATGCGTGCTTCATCCTATCCCACCTGACTCCCGCCCTTATTAAAGACACGTTCATTCCTGCTTGTAAGTTGCGCGATTACTGTATGGCCGGCATTTGGCTCGGCTTGGAGTGATTTTCGGCGGCGGATTTCATGGATTTGCCAGCTGGTCAAAGGCTTTTGCATGGAAGAATGAAGGTCTAGCCACTTCTCGAGGCTTCTATCGTCCCATAGCTCTTGGGAAATTTGGTCGCGAGATGGGTCGGAGAACCCCGCTCATATGAGAGAAAAGAAAAGAATTTGCAGGACAAATCAGCGTTCTGGCTTCTCTGAAAGTGATCAAATCCGTTAAAGCAGTAGACCGTTAACCTCATAGGTGAAGATGCTGAACCAAGTTGAAATAACGTTGGCGTACCAACGAATTTCGTAATAAGGCCCCTCGATCCAATCCATCCGATGAAATAACATCACTGGCCCGAGATTCTGCACCAACTCTCTTCCTCACCGCACTGCCGCGCCTCGAACCCAGATAATTTGTACAGGTATCTGGAGATTGAAGTGTGCGGCCTTCTCATGATCCTGAAACTCGAAATGCAAATGCAGACTGTAGCGGCGCGAAAGCCGCGGCGTGAAGAACGATGGTATGGAATCCGAAGGTGGCGTAAGAGCAAGATGGAGAGTTTCTTCTTTCCGCCATTTCGTGCGTAGATGCTCTGTTGCTGATTCCGAGGAGCAACAACCCCTTGCTGGGACGGCGATAAAGGGCGCTGAACTTCCGTGGCTGGTAACAGAGGAAGCGCAACTTTCAACGACGTTCCAGCGGTATAGGTGCATTTTAGCCGTGCGCCAGGGCGAGGAGGTCGTAGACGAGGCAATAAATGGTGAATTGAAAGCTTCCTTCCGAGTTGGAATCTCTTGCATGGGAACGACGGAGATGAAGGTCGTGGACTCGAGGAGCCAATTGAGCACCACATCCATGTTATCAGGTGGCTGATCGGTAACCTTCGCCCCTCGTGAACTCTTGATGACGCTGAAATCAGCGGTCAGGGTGATAGTGACCGGGTGATCTTGTTCGCGGCCAGGATCGAGGCGCACGGCGCTCGGCTCAAGAACAGTGACCGTGACTTGTGTTTCACCGTCGAATCTGTTGGCGTTGGAGCTGAACCACCCCACCTGCTTTTCCCTGCGGAGTGGCTTGCTGAAGCTGCAGATGTACTCCTGGGGAAAGTCGTCTAGTGATACCGGAGGTGGAACGTGGGCAAGAGTGATGTAGATGCGGATTTCGGCTGAAACAGAACGGACCACGCGTTCGCCAGTATACAGACGTGCTTCGACCTCGTACCGCGCGATAGCAGAAGATTGCGTGTCGATGTTGCTGCCCCGGAGATTGCGAGCGCCTATTGCCAGGGACGGGGGAAGGCTCGAGAGTTGACTTGCTTCTTCCATTGGGCTTTGTGGTGCAGGTTCAGGGACATGGAAAAGGAAAGGAATGGAGATGGCGTCGTCTGCTGCGATGTCGAGCGCTGGAACGTTGCTGTAGACATAAGCCATATCAAGAAACTTTCACCGTCAATCGAGCAGGTCGCGGCATAAGGGAGGCGGGATAAGCCTTACACGTTGGTCGAGAGTATACATCTGCACCAGACCGATAGGAGAGACGCCAGAACTGATGCAGGCTTGTAAGGTGCCTGCGCATCTGTTAACACGTCTTCTGGAACACATATCGGTAACGCTTGCCGCTGAGCACAAATTTCACCGCTTGAATCACCTCAGGTTGGCGGCGACTCATGTAAAAAGTCCCACACACAACGCCTGGGAGGAAGAATGTTGGATGTCTCTCATTCATGTGATAGCATTCTAGGGGAAATTTTAAGTAGAGCAGTGGCCGGGCCATTGTTTTTACTCGCGCTGGCAGAGTGGAAGAGGAAGTCAGTCAGGGGATTAATTATAGCCTCCACAGACCGTAACATAAGTCGCTGTCGTATCTGAATGTTACAAATTGGGATCATGGCGGCTCCACCGGCAAGCGCCTATTACATTCTTATGTTTCACATGACGGTATGGTTTGTCGCCACCAATGCTTCTTCTCCATCTTCTCCAAAAGTCTTGTGGCCAAGGCAATGATAGACCCTGCAGAAGAGGACTCGGTCTCCCATGGATGCATGTGATCTAACGGCCTCCTGGCATCATTTGGCTCCTCGAAGCGATTCCAGGCATTGCCACACCTACGTCTTGTTTCAGGCTTTGCGATTCGGTATTGTTGCACTCCAGCGGCAGCCCACAATACTAGTTGATCACGACGGCAGGGTGCGTGCGCGTAGAGTGAACTCGAGCTTGTTGTTCGGGCAGTAGCGAGCTGCTTCACGTCTTCGAGACGCAGTTCACGAGTCTAAGCCTATCTGTTGCGAGAAACCCCACCGGCAAGGTGTAGGGGGCTGGCGCTCGATGCATTTCCTGCGCAAAGCGAGTGGTCTTGGTGATCCAAGGGCTTGTCGAGGTGATGCGCCCTCCGCGCCTATCAGACGTGAGGCCAGAAGTGACAAGGGCGCAAGGCTGCAGGCTCGTGGGGTGGATCTTGTACCGTGCGGGTGGGGAAGTGATGCGGTAGGAAGCAACCGGAGAAGCTTTGAGGTTCAAAAATCCGGTGTCCGCGGAGAAACTTGAAGATTAATATTGTACAGCAGGTGGGTCCGATGTCTTCTCGCAGAGAGGACCCGCGGCTTGCAGCAGGGAAGGGCCCTGCAACACGACATCTGAGTAAGCTCACATATAGCCTACTTGCTATCGCGCCACTATCGTATATAGATAGCTGTAACTTGGCATATCTAACATGCACGATGATGATGATGGTGATGATAGTCGTCACCATCGATGGGCTCACGGAGACCGTATGAGCCGCCCCTAAACGCTGCCTTGTAATACAAGCAACATCGCCTTGCACTCAGGACCAAGGTGTTCATCAGCCACAGACAGGAATTGAGAGAATTTCTGATCTGCCTATCTAAGTCCCGACGTGATGTCAGTCTGTCTGAGAGATGGCAGTTATTCGTCTGTCTGTCTGCATCATTTGCCAAGATCCACTCGGTCTTGGCACCAAACGGCTGACAAGCGTGCTACGCACAAAGATCGCTAGCACCTAGTGAGTAACCCTATAAATAACTCAAGCTAGAACCAGCTGCGGAGATGTTGCTGCGCCTCAGCGAGTTCATACAGGGTCCGTGGCTTGTCATTGCTGACTGAGTTGCTAGCGACTCAGAAGGTTGTTTTGTATGCTCAGGCACTCGCTGGGATCGTGAACAACTCCAGTCTGTCTGCTGCTGTTACACCACCAGCAACGTGCATCTTGTGCCTGCTTGGTCCTGAGCAGGTACTCGCCAGTTATGGCATGGCCCGATTTGAGCTGCAAGTATCTCGCCGTCACTGACTTTTTGCCATCACTGATGACTTTGCTGATCTTCGATGCTCGCTTCCAACCCCGCTTTGTTCGACTGCGTCACGTATGAGAGCGATGCCGACCGCATCGCCTTCGTTTGCTGCGTCGCCGCAATCCTTGCTGCGGCCCTCACGGGTTCCATCCGTTCTACGCCCTCATCTGTGCGCAGCTGTGACAGTATCACTTCGTCGCCCCGTTCTTGGACGAGCCTGATCTGATGTTTGATGTCTCGGATCAACGGCGTAGCCCAGTGGCCTGCTTTGTCAATAGCAGACAGGGCCGGAGGCCGCCAAAGAACGTAAGGCTCTAGAGAAAGTGTCTCGAGCTGAAGCTAGAGCTGCTTCAAAACTGCAGAAGGACTTAGAAGCTCAACGGAAGGTGACGAGCGAGCTGCACGTGCTGAAGCAAGGAAGGCCGAGGATGCTCTCAAGAAGGCTCAGAGAGAGCAAGGCAGGGAGGCCAAGAAGGCTCAAAAGCAGCTTCAGATAGAGTCTATGGTACGGCGGAAGCGGCCGAGAGGTAGGCCGGCCAAGCAGAAATTGTCTGGTGAGCCTGCTTCGACTATGATCGACCAAATCGAAGAAGTGATACCAGTTCGGCCAAAATCGAGGCGTGGCCGTGTCATCAGGAAACCAGCTCGCTTTCATGAATAGTGAATCAATAAACTGTGGAATCAGCCCCCTCTTCTGTAGGCCCCATTGATTTTCAGCTCAATTGATCAAGATTTGGCAATGGCCGAGACGGTGGAAGTGATGATTTACGGAAGCGGGGGTGTGCCCGACGGCTGGATGTGCCCCACGATTGGAAAGCTTCTATTTTCCCCCAAGGTCCGCGGCGCTGCTGGATTGTCTAGAACTAGTTGACGGCTTCTTCGACGATCTTCCTTACCTTTGCCCTCTCTCTCATACGGAGTGTCGGATCCTTCGTCAGAATTCCCAGTTCTCCAGTTGTGCGATTTGCCGTGTCGTTGCCGGCTATGCCTCTGTGGGCGGGTATCCATATCATTTCAGACTCCAACCCATCGTCAATACAGGTTTACAGGAGCCGAGCACTCTCAGAACCGCCCCAGCCGCCTCCTCTGCAATTGTGGAGCGTCCCTTCTTGTTAATTAGCTTGACGGACTCTTGGCTGTCCGTCGCGATAGCGAAACGTCTCCTGCGTCTGGCGTAGACTGCAGCGAGCTCGATAGCCTTGAGCTCAGCAGCGGTGGCAGTACACGTCGACTCCCACCCTACCCTTGCCTGATGGATTAGTCTTGGCACCCGGGCTGGTCTCTGAACGTCCACTGCCACGACTGCCACGCTGGAAGTCTTGCTCCGTAGGGAAGCATCCGTATAAAGCACAAGTCTGTTGACGTATGCAATGTCTTTGCGATGTCTGATGGCATCATCAGCCGAGCTCGGGATTGGGAAGTCTCGTCCACGGAGGCAGTGTGTGCGTTACACTGTCCCGCGGAGCGATGTTCGACTTTAAACCATGACCTAACCGTGACGTTTGTATCCAAACGACAACTCGCGATCTGCGATGCCCGCCCTTTATCGTGAGATGTTGCCACTGCTTCTGCCAGGAAGCCCCGGTGCTCCTTGATATTGCTGGTAGCGATCAAGCTTGGGCCCCGCATCGAGGTACTGTATATATTCTCTTCCTACCCCTCCACTTCCGTTTTACACTTCATTGAACCCACGACAAAATGTCTGCATCAAGCATTACGGACAAGATTGGCGTCAGTGGCCCCAACGATGCGAAGGCCGCCGATTTGGCTACAGACATCAAAGACTACCAGAGCAGGGAGAACCGCATCACTACAGATTATGGCGTCAAGCAATCGAACACCGACGACTGGCTCAAGGCCTCGACTGGGGATCACATTGGCCCGATGCTGCTGGAAGACCACATGGCTCGCGAAAAGATTCACCGCTTCGACCACGAGCGCATTCCTGAACGCGTCGTCCATGCACGTGGCGCTGGTGCATTCGGCACCTTCAAGTTGCACAAGAGCTTGGAGAGGTACACCTGCGCAAAGGTTCTTACGGATACCTCCCGCCGTACCCCGGTTTTTCAGCGCTGCTCAACCGTTCTCGGTAGCCGTGGTAGCGCGGACACTGTTCGCGATGTTCGTGGATTTGCCATTAAGTTCTACACCGAAGAGGGTAAGCAAGCCCCAGGAAGAGAGTGCTCGTTCATTGTGCACGGTGCGTGGGCCTCGCATTCACTACAGGCTACTGCCAAGTATCTGCAAAGGCTTCCAATCATACCTTACTCTGCATTAATAGATACAGTACTCTATCAGCGACCTTTTCAAACGAACAGTATGGCTGACTTGATTGCGTGGCAGGCAACTGGGATATCGTTGGCAACAACATCCCCGTGTTTTTCATCCAAGACGCACTGAAGTTCCCGGATGTCATTCATGCTGGCAAGCCAGAGCCTCATAACGAGGTGCCGCAAGCGCAGACTGCACACAATAACTTCTGGGACTTCCAGGGCCTCCATACCGAGGCGACGCACATGTATATGTGGACACAGAGCGACCGCGCCATACCCAGATCATACCGTATGATGCAGGGCTTCGGTGTGAACGCTTTCTCCCTTTACAACGCCACAGGCGAGCGCTTCCTGGTCAAGTTCCACTTCAAGCCGCAACTCGGTGTTCACAGCCTTGTCTGGGATGAAGCATTGAAGCTCGCCGGTCAAGACCCGGATTTCCACAGGAAGGACTTGTACGAGGCAATTGAGAATGGTCTCTTTCCCAAGTGGGACTTCGGTGTTCAGGTTATCCCATTGGAGAACCAAGACAAATTCGAATTCGACCCCCTGGATGCCACCAAGGTTTGGCCGGAGGAGCTTATCCCTATTGAGTACGTTGGCGAGCTCGAGCTGAACAGGAACGTGGACGAATACTTCCCCGAGACCGAACAAGTTGCTTTCTGCACAGGACACATGGTCCCTGGTATTGGCTTCTCCGACGACCCGCTTCTGCAGGGCCGTAACTTTTCTTACGCTGACACGCAACTAAGCCGTCTTGGAACCAACTGGCAGGAATTGCCAATCAACAGGCCGGTATGCCCGGTTATGAACCAGAACCGTGACGGCGCAATGCGTCACAGGATTACCAAGGGTCAGGTCAATTACTGGCCGAACCGCTTCGAAGCCACCCCCCCGGCCAAGGTTGAGGAGGGCGCCTACAATGACATCCCGCAGAAGGTTGAGGGCATTAAGGCCCGCCTGCGGTCAACGAAGTTCAGAGAGCACTACAACCAGGCTCAGCTCTTCTACAACTCTCTTTCGGAGCACGAGAAGGCTCACGTTGCGGCCGCGTTTGCCTTCGAGCTCGACCACTGTGACGACCCAATTGTTTACAACCGCCTGTCTGAGCGCCTGGCAGACATCGATCTTGGCCTTGCCCAACAGGCCGCCGAACTCGTCGGCACCGACGAGATCCCTCAAAAGGAGGGCCGCCCAAACCACGGCAAGAAGTCTAAGGGCCTCAGCCAGATGGATTACATGCCTGAGACCCCTACCATCGTCTCCCGCCGCGTCGCCATCATCATCGCCGACGGCTTCGACTCCGTTGCCTACCACGGCATCGTCAGCGCGCTCAAGGGCGCCCAGGCCCTGCCCTTCACCATCGCGCCCCGCCGCACCGCCATTTTTGCCAACGGCGAGAGCAAGGAAAGCGGTGCCAAGGGCGTCAAGCCAGACCACCACCTCGAGGGTATGCGCAGCACGATGTTCGACTCTGTGTTCATCCCAGGCGGCACCAAGGCGATCGAGACGCTGCGCAGGAGCGGCCGCGCGTTGCATTGGGTGCGCGAGGCGTTCGGCCACCTCAAGGCCATCGGCGCCGTCGGCGATGCTGTTGATTTCCTCAAGGACGCGTGCCAGCTTCCCGGCGTCGAGTTCTCGACTTCGTCGGATGTGACGAGCAGCTACGGTGTTGTCACTGCGGCCAAGGTGCAGCCGGAGAGCTTCAAGGAGGCGCTGAAGATGGTCAAGGGTGCGAAGGGCTTCATTGACGCTTACACATATAGTGCAGGTCATGTCCAGCGGCTCTTGTGCAAATCCTCGTATATTCATCTCTCACAAGCGAAGCGAATATGTCAGTCAAGCAATGAGCTTGTACAACACTGAATGAATTGATCCCACGATGTTTCAAAGCCGTCAACAGTCTGCTGATCGAGCCAAGCTCGGACGCTGCCCAGCCCTACCCGGTCTTGTGAGATGCTTTCGACGAATCAGAGTAAGTAATATTATCAGATCTTATCAAATGGGTACCCTTTGGGTACCCTTACCCACTAAATCTCTTGTTCATACCCTTACCCATCCCCTTAAGGGTGGTACCCTTACCCGTGAAATGGGTACCCTTACCAAAAGCAGGTTTGCTGATGAGTTTCCAATGTTCCTCGTCTAGGGAGAAAGGGCAATCTTTCTGTGACATGATCGCATCGATGACCACGCGCGTTTGCAACGCTCTCTTGATCATACGGTGCCAACTGTTCCAGCGCGTGGTATTGCTTAAGACGGGTGCCAGCCGACGCTCGTTGGTGATGTGTGATTTGAAAGCCCGATAGCGTGTGAGGCTCTCCCGGGTCCAGTGCATGAAGTCGTGTAGAATCTGGAGGCAGTGCTGTTTTGCATATCCCTGCTCATCAAATCCGTATGGGTCATTGAGCTCGTGGCGAGAAGGAGCTTGTGTTTGGGAATAATCGACCGCTGCTTTACTAGGCGCACCCATGAATGCTTGAGCGGCCAGGTTGATGCAGTGTCCCAAGCAACGTGTGCGGTGTTGGATCGGGTCCCACCCTGGGACATTATCAGAGAAAGCCGCCATTGCTGCGTCGTTTGCGCTGGCATTGTCTGAAGTGATGTAGCCGACCTTATCCACGAGACCGAAACTCTGAACTGCATCCAAGATGATCTGGGAAACTTCACTGCCAGCATGCCCCCTAAGGAGCTCCGAAAGACAAAGGAGAGCCTTCTTGAGGGTGCCCTCGCTGCTGACAAAATGGCAAGTAACAGCCTGGAATTCTAGCTTGTTTGGTGATGTCCAGCTATCGGTGGTCAGATGAATCTTGCTACGTGCAGAGAGCAATTGCTCTTGTAACCCACGCCTGCGGGCATGGTACTGTGTCGAAATAAGCCGTGCCATTGAGACGTGCGACCGCGGCAGGAATGAGACAGCGGCATAATTGAACGATGCGATCAGCGCATGGAGTTCGGGCCACTCAACACAGCTGTGCGGGAGGTTTCTTCTCGCAACAAGCTCCGCCAATGTCCTCCGGATTATAGCTCTGTCCACAACACTTCTCAGCTGGTTCTCAAACCGCTCGTCACTCATGGAGGCTTCCGCCTTCCTCTTCTGCTGCTGCTCGATCAACGATCTGATGTTACAAGAGCGCTGGGAACCCGGAGATTCGAGCAGTACCTGGTGCCTGATGCGCAAGTGGCTCTCCGCATTGTCAAGGTTGTGCGTATGATATGCACAATTGGGTGACTTGCAGTACCAGATGCGCTGATGACGCTTCGTCGACTTCGGCTCGCTCGCCGTGGCGGGGCGCGCATGCTGCCAAACGGGGCTGGTCCGCTTCAAGAACGACATTGGCGGAGTGGGGCTGTTCCTCGAGTCCACACTAGAGAATGGTTCTGCTCGTAGCCCGAAACCCGACGATGACTCCTGTAGCGACGATTGTCCGTCATTCCACGTCCAGACATTATCAAAAGCGTTGGTTGGAATGGCTCTTGGCCAAGGTCCCATGGCTGTTGAGAGACGGCGTTCAGCGGGGTAGCAGGACGACAGTTCTTGTAGTTAAATATAGGTCAAATGTTGCGCGTACATCGCGACGCGGGGCCCCGCCAAGGCGGCTCAGCCGACACTAGTACCTACACGTGTAGGAATCATGTAACATGAGTATTGGGCATGGAGCATGAGGATCCTCATGTCCACCTACACGTGTCATGTAATGACAACGCTGTATAGAGTCTCTCGAAGCTTCGTCAGCGAAGTCAACACGCCAGTTGTCGAGCTCGTCTAGCAGCCATGATAATTGCGGGAACCAATCGTGAAAGAAGGCACCATTCCCTTCAATTTCAAGGGTTGCAACGTGGAAGAGGTTGAGGCAGTCGTGAAGCCTGCTAAGATGATACCAGTGTGTATGCGTAAGCAGATCATCTTTGAGAGTTCCGGATTTCGGATGCGGCTTATGCTTCCTGCAGAACATCTCCAGACGCTCTTTTACCTCGAGGGCACGAGAAATGGCAAGATGGAATGAGTTACAGCGCGTGTCGTTATCCTGGATGAGCTCGAGCTGGTCGAATTCAGCCAGGTTGCCGCCTTGTATACAATGCGCAAACTCTTCGCGCCTCTGAGGCGACCACCGTATGTATCTGATAATGTTATGCAGCCTCCCGACTACTCCAATCCGCCGCCAAACCGATTCCCAGCCGTCTTCATCCCCTTTACGCTCTGCTCTCGCCAACTCTTCGCGTCTTCTGCCCTTCCCTTTTCCAAAGATCAAAGCGTGGGCACAAAGGTTGACGATGTGGCCAAGGCAACGAACCCTAAAGGCCGATCGCTGTTCTTTGGTATACTCAGGGTGTAGTGTTGTCAGGATCGCCGACACAGCAGTATCGTTCGAAGCTGCATTATCGCCTACTAGACATCCGATCCGGTCTTGGATCTGCAGCTCTTCCAGCACCTCGAGCACGATCTGCGCTTGGTTCTCGCCGGCGTGTTTGCCGAGAACTTGACGGAAAGCAAGAAGTTTGTTCATCCGCTGACCCGACGGACTGATCCAGTGGCCGTATTAGCCCGTATATGCTCAAGATGGCTCCCCACACCCAAAATTGTCACCAATATCGCTCAAGAGCTGTGTGGGAGAAAGCTTTCCAAGAACTGGTCCTCGCGTTTCGTCGCAAAACAGGAGAGGAAGTAGGGGAATAGAGATTCGGGGATGTAGCGAAGAATAAGGGGAAAGAGGATATGAATATCACAAAGTGCCTCTCCTCTATAGTCCAGCCAACCCAAACTATGACGTTTCAACCAGGAACTTTTTGGAAGAGGTGACGTGTGTTTCTGTCAGAGTGAGCTAAGCAAGCTATGACCCTCGTCCTACCGGTACTTAAACACGAAGAGTGGATGCTCGCAATTCTTCTTCACGTAAGATTAGCGATAATCTCCCTGCGTCTCTAGAGCTATTCTCCATAATTACTAACATCCGTGTGGTACCGGTAGATCGAGCTTATTCAGATTCGGCGTAGAGCCCTTAACACTCTATACATAACATCAAATCTTATGATAAGGAAGAAAGCCTATAAGCTATTCCGAAGTCTCTCCGACATTCCATACATAGCTACCTCGTAGCTTAAACTACTAAGAGCTACTTCTAAATTCTCTATTACACTTATTATATATATGTGCGATACAGCTTACGCCTAAGACAAACTACACGATCGCCGCAACCCTATAATAATCTGTGCGAACTAGAGCACGCAAACCGGGCGCCGAGAGATATAGAAAAGATTCGAAGGATGATACGGATTCGGGATGTTAGGAACGTAAGGCGCGATATTTTCTATAACCATAATACGTACCGCTTACTCTTATCGCAATTTTTGGGACATTCTAGGGTATAATAAGCGGCGTTTAAGCGTAGTACATACCTTACGTTAGGTATCTACGTTATTAACTTCGCCGTAAGCGGAATTTGCGGCCGACTCGCGTTCGCTTCCGCGATAGGGCACGCGACCGGCGGCGGGGCCTATAACGCAGTGTATATCTCGCGCAAACGACCTAAGTAGAGGTTATTAGTACGAGTCGTCGTAGAACGCTCCTTAAGACTATAGTCCTAGTCGAGTTCAATCACGCCTAAATCTCTTACGCATCTCGTCTAATAAATCTAGAGGATCTTATACTAGACCCTCTTTAGCTAATATAATAGACTTTTACAATACTAGTAGCTATACTATCTTAATAAAGGCTAAAAGTTTAGGTATATATTTAGAAGCCTCGTAGAGGGTATCGTTATTCTCGTCTATACCTATAATAGCTAGGAAGCCTACTAATAGGCTTTCGAAGATACTACTATAGAGAGGTTATTCGAGTAGAGATAGGTAGATACCTAAACACATGTAGTCGAGTAGTTCTAACGCTAAAGAAGCCTTCGCTATCTTCTCTATAGCTAGCGTAAGCACGTAGTCTAGAAGAGTAGTTTAGTAGGTATTTAGGCTAAATCCAAGTTCTATCTACTATCTTAGATCGCTTATAAGGCAGATAAACGTAAGAGCGCGTTTCTAGGACTACTTATATTGCTTATATGTCGCCTCTTATAGCTTATATATAAGTAGGCGGCTATAGGCCTCTACGTTAGAGAGGAACGATATTATTTACTTCTACCTAAAGAAGTTTACTATTTCTTCGCAAAGTAATAAGTACGCTATTTTAATAAGGCGATCGATAGCTAAACTAATCTCGAAGAATATAGGCTCCTCGTATTATATTAGAAGTCGAGCTAGCCCTATAGCCCCGTCTAATAGGACCCCTCTAAGGTAATATAGCTAACGGGTACTCTTAAGCTATAGCGACATCTGCGTCTCGGTGAGTACGGTATCGGGAATAAGCTTAATATAGGACGGCGTTATTTTAAGGTAGGTAAGGGTACTAAAAATCTAGTCTATTATAAACTAGCCTTTATCGGATCTAGATAAGGAACTATACTCTAGTAATACCGTACCCTAGGTCGGCCTCTTAGGCGCTATAACCTGGAAGCCTATACTATCTTTAACTCCTATAGTAAAGAAGCGTTAGTAGGACGCTAGTAGGTATAGTAGCTAATCGCTATAGTACTTACGATTGAGACGTTTCTATATTATACCTCTAGAGTTCGCTATAGCTCTACTACGCTCGCGCTAGACTAAAGCGTAATAGGCATTATAGTGCTTCCTTATCTCGTCTTCACGTTTTAATACTGTAAGGCAATATAGATAGCTATAGCTAACGTATACCTTTAGAATAGGGAAGGCCTACGCGTTAGCTAGTAGTATAGGAATGCTTTCGATTACTAGGTTTAGGAGCGTATACGGTAATAACGGTAGAAGACGATCCTAGACCTATTTAACCGCAGATTGTTTTATTTAAAGTTTAGAGTAAAGCCCTTAGTAGTACGCTCGAATATAGGTAACGAGGTGTCGTAGTGTAACCCCGGCCTTATATAATCGGCAAACTAGAATTCGTTATTCTAGTAGTAGTAAAAAAGATCCTATAGGTTAGTACCCTTACCTACTATTCCTATAGTATCTTATCGACGTTACTATATTAGCATTTTAGCTATTCCACGGGACGAATAGCGCGAGTAAGACACGAAGAACGATAGGTCTAGTAGATTTCGACGCCTAAATATATAACTATAATTAGCTATTACGGGAAAATATAGTATCGCACGAGAGGGGAATCTCTTATTAATATGAAATTAAGGGTTAATAGATTGTTCTTATTTAGCCGCGCGGTCTAGTAGACCGGGCCTATATATCTAGTATCTTAGGAAGCTAATCCTACGATCTGCAACTTTAATCCCTAAAGTGCCTCGGCCTGCGATATATAGGGTCGATTATTTTAAAGGTCGATTATTTTAAAGGTCGATTACTTTAAAGTATTAGTATCTAGAACTTTGAAATATATATAATACCTTCTAGGAACTAGAATAAGCTACCTTGCGGATAGAAAGAAGAGGTATAGTAATATCGATATGTTTATATTTACTACTAGCTAAACTATACCTAGATTATTCTATCGATCTGCCTATTATCTATTTTGCTTCTCTACGTGTTTCGGTATAGCATCTACCCCCGCTTACGCTACTTATCGATCCTCTTCGAGAGTACCTATACTATAGCTAATAGCTCTAACGAGTTACCTATTAATCTCGATTAGTAGTCCGCCTCTAATAGTTATAAACTTGCCCCTATTACTATTATTTATACCGAACAACGGCCCTCTAGTTGAGACTTGCTATTTATAACTATACGTTAGTAGTCTAAACGCTACGGCCGTAAAGGCTTTATTAATAGCGATATCGATACTAGCGTATTTCGCTCCTAGTATACGTTAGAAGTAGAGGAGTCGCGTAGAGGTATCGATGATAGCGATGTTCTCGGGGACTTGTATCTACTAAGCCTTTTTAATAGCGGTAGCGGAGGCGACCTACGCGGCGTAGAGGGTTAGGTATAGAACGGCTTATATAGCTTAGGAGTTAGAGTCCGCTATTACGTAGGTAGCGTACTATAAATAGAAGAGGTTTCTACTCGAGTAGTATATCGAAGTCTCTCGTTCTATATAGGCCGCATTGGAAACTATATACTCTACCGGATCGATACAGAAGTCCGTTATCGACTAGGCAACTCTATAACGGAGATAGACCCTCCTACGTATAATATTACCTTATTACTATATTAGTATTCGAAAGAGGGTACATTTCCTAAAGTAGTAAAGGTAAAGCAGTATTATTTGCATGTTATTGAGACGTATTAGCGTTGCTCCCCGCTAGACCTAAGTAAGGGGGAAGTAGTATCATTTAGATGTCATTTAGACGCGTAGGCGTTTATTTTTTCGTTCGACGTAAGTAGTATCGCTTAGATGTTATTAGGGCCATAACGAGAATACGCTAACGTATTATTCTTCTTAGTATTATAAATCCGGCTCTATCTTATCTTCCTCTACTCCTTCTTTACCTCCTACGACCTATTTAATTCTACTACTTGCAATCGCCAATTTAGTATCTATTATCTATAGTATAACTATAA
>MSJI02000555.1:0-20489 GCA_001931905.2 Cladosporium sp. IMV 00045 | reverse complement strand
TTGAAAGCTCCAGGAAAGACTTGCTTGACAGCTGCAAGCTCCACATACTTGCCCTCGATTGCCTCCAGAGCACCATTGGCTGCATTGATCTGATCAGTGTATTCGGCGCAGACTCGATGGTAGAGAAGATAGTTGAAAAAGTTGCGCAACACATTGCAAGCGGCGCTGGTGACCTCTTTGTCGTGCTTGAGATCGTCGTGCCAGAGGAACTGTTCCGGGAACAACGTGGAGAAGAACCCTTTGGTGACGCCTTCAAAGTCAACACACCACTTGCCATCCTGCTCGCTGAGGCTTGTCACAACATCTCTGGACACGAAGTTGAGCTGCTTGCGCCTTGCCTTCTCCTCTTTGCTCAAAGATTCGTTTTCTTCCTTGCTCATGCCTCCGGTGCACGTTGAAGCACGTTCTTCGAACCCGCCGTAGATCAAAAACTTGTGAAAGACTCTCAATGTCTCCTGGTGGAGCTTGCGGTTCATTTTGTATCTCAAGACGGCAGTTTCGAGCCTTTCGTATACTGGATGTTCGGTGCTGTACTCCTCATTTTCGGTCTGCTGTTCTTCGGCCGAGAGAGCTGGCTCAACATGGTCATGCTCAAAACCCGTGTGCTTGAGCATGCCCTTGGTGAGATGGGGGTTAATCCCAAGGGCTGCTTGTCTTTTCGCAGCCTCTTCTCCATGGTCAGCCTTGGCTGCGACCTTGGCTTTCGCCATGTCGAAAGGCTTGCGACGCCTAATTTGCTTGTTGTCGATTACTTCTATGAGTTCACTTTCCTTGAGAATCTCGCGGACTGCTGACGCCGGCTTGTACTTGCGCATGCGAGGGAAGCCCAAGATGTGCTTCACACTGACTGAACCATTACCTTCCTGGAGTTTGCCTAGCAAGTAAGCATCGGACTGTAGGTTCTCATCACTGAAGTAGTGTTCCACTTGGCGAAGGACTTCTGCTTTGTCGAGTGCTTGGGATCTGTCGGAAGTGAACGGTGGCAAGTCCTCAGTTGAGCCATCGATGGGAGTAGTCAGCGGTGTAGAAATAGGAGTGCCGGCATCTGCAGGAGGCTCCATAGCTGCGTGAGGTTGAGTTGATCGATTTGGTGTGGAGGGTGTTTGTGAAGAGAAGATGAGGAAAGTTCAAGGCCTAGTTATGCCGACTTGTTGAGTTTTACTTGTACCTGTGGCATCTTCTGAGCATGTTTTGGGAGCTGCAATTTACACGTGATGCCTGTTCAGTTCGACTGTGAATTCACGACCATCACAAGTCTGATGTGAATGTAGGTCAACAATCTCGAAGTCGAGACTCAAGGTGGAGTGACAACAAACGGCGCCTCTTAGCGCCGCGTGCACGGCCACTCTCGCTCCGAGGAGCTGGATTGTGTCAACGTCGGCCAAGAGGTGGGATGTTAAACATGTGCTGCGTCAATGCAAGGAACCTGCATCAGTCTTCACTCCTCAAACAAACATCGTTAAAATTATACTAACCTACTTTGAGCGGCCATCAATACATATAGAGGTCCGGAGATCGATTGCGACAACACAGAATTAGACTAGATGACGAGCAACTCAACACCATCAACCATGGCTTCTACTCAAGCATCAGAACTCGATGCCTCCACCCTGAAATCGTTCGAAAACGCCGCGGCCGGGCACGATGGCGTTCTCTCCGACGAGTCTGGCGAGCTGGTAATCAAGCCATGCGTTCAAGCCGAAATCGATTTCTACACAACTACTGCAGCCGAGCACCCCGAATTCGCAGAGCTCATGCCCACCTTCATGGGCACACTATCACTCGGTGCACCAGCCTCAGTCACCGATGAACAAGTCGCTCAAGTCGCCGGAGACGCTGCAGAGGAACAAGCGCTCAAAGACAAGCGACTGCACGGCGCCAAAATCGCCACCGAGTCCGCCATCGTTCTAGAAAACCTGACGCACGGATTCAAACAGCCCAACGTGCTTGACCTCAAACTCGGCGCCAGGCTCTATGCCGATGGCACCGCGTCCGAGAAAGCCGCAAGGCTCGACAAAGTCGCCTCGGAAACCACGAGCGGCTCGCTCAACTTCCGCATCGCTGGCATGAAGGTCTATAACGGCAAGGATTTCGAAACGTACGACAAATTCTACGGCCGCAAATTCTCCGCGGAAAACGTCAACAATGGCTTCGAGACGTTCTTCGCCCCCCTTTTCGCTCCGAGCGTCAAAGCGGAGCAAGCTGCTGAAGTGCTCGAGACCATCCTCGCGGAAATCACAAAGGCCCGTCACATTCTCGAAAAAGCCGAGTCGAGAATGTACAGCGCCAGCGTGCTTATCGTTTACGAGGGTGACGCCGACACTCTCTCATCGCTCATGAGCGACGGCAAGGAGAAGACTCCCAGGGTTGATGAAAGGGCGCCGACGACGCAGGAAGTGGCGAAGAGTGAAGCCGAGGAAGTAGAGGACGAGGAGGAGGGCCCGCCGCCCGCCTTCAAGGTGAAACTGATCGATTTCGCCCATGCGCAGTGGACGTCTGGAACTGGTCCTGACGAGAACATGATCAAGGGGCTCAAGAATATCGAGCAGCAGATGGATGCGCTGATCGCGAAGCTCGTTTAAAGTACTGCTTTGAGGTGGATGACAGACACGCCCTGAATGACTATTGTTTAATGTAGATATGCTCTCAATTCGTTGCTGATTACGTGCTCATGTACATGACCTCGGAAACCTCACTTCTCAATCCCAAACTCCTTCAAAATCGCCTCGCCCTGCTCGCCCACATCAGGTATAGGATCCATCCTTACCGCAAGCCCTTCGGCCGCACCCGCAGGTTTCAGCGCCGGAATCTTCCCCCGACTAGTATCCACCTCACTCCAGCGCTCCCTAAACTTCAACTGCGGATGATTCCACAACCCCTCCATATCATTGACCTTCGCATTAGCAATCCCTGCAGCCTGCAAGCGCTCCAACCAAGTCTCCGCGTCCGCGCTCTGGAAGATGTCTTCGATGATCGCTTTGAGTTCCTTGCGATTGGTGCTCCTCTTCGCCGTGTTGTCGAACCTGTCGTCCTGCAGCAACTCTTCCCTGCCCAGAATGTCACGGCAGAAAATTCCCCACTCCCGCTCGTTCTGCATGCCCAGCATGACAGTACCCTGACTTCCAGTCTCGAAAGGTCCGTACGGGTAGATACTCGCGTGCTCCGCGCCGCTCAAACCCGGCGGCGCAGCGCCATCGTAAGCGTAGTACATGGGAAAACTCATCCACTCAGCCATGCTCTCCAACATGCTCACGTCCAGCCTACAGCCCTTGCCAGTCTTGTGACGCGCCAGCAACGCCGCGAGGATGTTATTGTACGCCGTCGTGCCCGCAGCGATGTCGGCAATACTAATACCCGCTTTGGCGGGTCGACCAGGCGAGCCTGTGATGCTGAGAAAGCCCGCTTCGGCCTGGATGAGGAGGTCGTAGGCTTTCTTGTCCTTGTACGGGCCCGTGGAGCCGTAGCCGGATATGTCACAGACGATCAGACCTGGGTGTTTGGTTTTGAGAGTTTCGTAGCCCAATCCCATGCGTTCCGTGGCGCCGGGTGCCAGGTTCTGGACCATCACGTCGGCTTTTGCGAGGAGTTGTTTCAGAGCTGAGAGGTCTTTGGGGTTTTTTAGGTCGAGAGCTAGGGATTCTTTGCTGCGGTTCGTCCAGACGAAGTGCGAGCAGAGGCCGTTGACGCGGGTGTCATGGTCGCGGTTGAAGTCGCCTCGTCCGGGTCTTTCGATCTTGATTATACGCGCGCCTAGGTCCGCGAGTTGGCGGGTGCAGAATGGGCCTGCGATTGCTTGTTCTAGGGCGACGACCAGTGTGCCTGAGAGAGGAAGGGTGGCGTTTGGTGTGGATGCGGCTTGCCGTACGGATTGCGTTGAGGTCAATGATCTTGTTTGGTCTTTCTTGATTAAGTGTTTCCGACTTGCTTCTTGCAAGATCGCAGGTCGTCGTGTCAAGAATGTCGTTGATGGTGTAGTTGTTGCGATTAACCTTGGGCTTAGCCTTCGCAATGTATTTGAAGACGCCATTCTGTCTACAGCTGCCACAGAAGAATGCAACTCTTATGGAGTTCCAGAATGCGGGTTCGCTCTGCAACTACCTTCATAGATACCTGTGAATATAAAACAACACGATCGCCGAGATCGCAGGTTGTTGGATCGGCAATCGGGAATACAGTTACATCGCGCTCTCTTTGTACCGAAAGCTTGCCGAGTGGCGTCTGAACAATCGTTTGTGGTGGAGAGCTCCGATGTAAATTCAATGAGTGGCATCAATACAAATCTTCCTGCAGCATACAGAATATCAGAACACAAGCATTGAATGAAAGGGGAATACAAGGTTGAAGTTGCCTTCTCGCCCACCGAAACAACAAGCAGAGCCTCGCCAAATTCCGCCGGTAAACAGTAAACCAAGGTATCCAGTGAAACAAGACTTTTCACATTTCTTCAAAGACAATAATTGTACACTTGTATACAACAGACAGCCGCGAGTTGAGAGAGAGAATATGTATCGCGGAGCTCAAAAGCTGTCCAAGATTTCCCCCCCTTGCCAGGAAATGCAACCTCCATCCGGATTAGTCGTCCTTCGTCCTCCTACTCATCGCGCAGAAATGCGCATTTTCCTGCAATATCGTTATGATATGTCCTAGTCTTTCCTGTCGACAGGTTTACTCGACGTTGGAGGAGTCTGCGCCGGCGGTGGAGCCGGGCACGGATATGCTGGGGTCGACGGCGATCATCTCGGCGAGGATGTCGAGGATGGGCTGAGGGAGAGTTAGCTAGATTCCGCACATGACCGCAAGCGCTGCTACATACCTTGGGCACAGTCTTGTCGTAGATGGTGATGAGCTCTCTGGGTTGAGGGTAGACCTTGAGGGCCTTGTAGAAGCACAGCGCAGCGTCGACGGGGTCGGAGCCGTCCTGGCACATGCCCTCACCGCGAGCGACCTCCTGCATGAAGTAGCCCTCAGTCTCCTCGGGGTCTCTGGGGAAGCCCTCCTCGTTGGCCTCCTGGACGGCCTGCTTGATCTTCTCCTTCTGGCCCTGCTCGGCGGCCTTGGCCTCCTCCTCCTTCGCCTTGTGCACCTTCTTGTGTTGCTTCTTGAGCGACTTGCGGAACTCGGGGTCTGAGCGACGGCGGTAGTCGAAGTAAACAGCGTAGGCGAGAGCGCCGGCGGCGAGGGTACCGGCGGTTGCGAGGATGACAGTTGATGTCGAGATCTGCTGGTTTTGGGAGGCCATTGTGTAGAGGAGTGAGGCGTCGGCGGGTCGGATTAAAAGTGTTTCCCGATTCAGAAGAGTCCAGCGACGAAGGCGAAGATGAGCGCGAGGCGGCTTTGTGTGGTTTTTTGTGAAGGGTGATCAGTTGTATGTTTCAATGTTTCGATGGACATGTCCGAAGATTTGTTGCCAGCGCGCGGTTCAACCCGCCTGATCCCCGGGTGTCGAGCTACGGAGATGCGTTGCGTAGCTCAGCTTAGTCCACCATCTACATGCACCGATCGGCCAGCACATGTGCATATACACCTCATTATTCATAGCCGGCCCGGCATAACGCCTACGGCAGAGCACGACCACCTGAGCCATGTCAGAAGACAAGAAAGGGCTATCGCTGCGGCGGAAGAAAACGACCACCCGCCCAACCATATCCGCACCGAGACAGATACAGCCACGCGATCGCAGTACCGACTCTGGATGGGATGCTCAGCGAACGGGATCAGCAACAAGCGGTCTGACCGTACCACGGCCTCGAGAGGCTCGACCAAGCTTTGCGAGCGGCGGCGGCGGCGACACTACCAGTGACCTCGTCAAGCGACGATACAGCACTCGATTCGCAGCATTACCCCAGGACGCAACAGCTGGACTTGTCCCTCCGGTGCCCACTCTACCCAACATCCCAGCACAGTACGCCCGAGGAGCGAGCAAAAGCCCTTCAAGAGATGGACGGAGTCAAAGTCGCGGGCCTGGGCCACTCAAAGTGGACGCGCGAGCACTTGGAGACCCCAAGCTTCAGGCGGACAAGTATGTTCAAAATCTACTGGCCGATGCGTCTGAGGGTGATATTCAGGCATATCAACAAGAGCTGCAAAATCTCAAAGCACACACCAGTGCAGACTTGCAGCACAATGTCTATCAAAACCGGACACAATTCATTAGGATTTCCAAGGAGGCCGACAAGCTGAAGTCGGAAATGCAAACATTGAGGACACTCATGGGCGAATTGACGGGCATTCTGGGCCATGCTACGAACTCTGGCGGTGCAGAAGTCAGTACTTCCACTGCAGCATCTCTTGCAGAAAGGAAGCGTGCCAATAGGAGCAGTGTCGCTAACCTGGAAGCTATGTGGACTACGCATCTGCAGACGCTGTGGAAGAGAGTCGAGGGCAGTCAGAAATACCTCCCAGCACTTCCTGGCCGACATATCGTGATGGAGAGTCAGAGGTGGGTAGAATTGAACGCCGCGACCTGGAAGCCTAGGAGACGAGTGGTGCTGGTCCTTCTCAATGACCATTTACTCGTTGCCAGCGAGAAGAAACGCCATGATATGCTGCCCGGTCAGGGCTCCAACTCGAGCCCGAGAAGTAATCGCCAGAGCGTGTACAGCCCTCAATCACAGACAATGCTGGTCGCGGACAGATGTTGGAACTTGCAAGATGTTTCTCTTGCGGATCTCAGTGGAACCCAAGCTCAAGCCGTCGGACGTCAGAAAGAGAACGATGCCGTCAGGAACGCCATCAACATCCGCGCTGGGAATGAAAGTTTCACCTATGCCACTTCAGACACGGCCGAGAAAGCCGGCATGCTCGTTGCTTTCCGCAAAGCTCAGGAAGATTTGCGCAAGCAAACAGCAATTGAACATGGCGAGCGGGAAAGGGCTGTCGACGAACTGGCGATGCTCACAGGCAAAGACCCTCGCTCTTTGAAGAAAGCCGCCGCTGCAGCAATGGAACGCGCCGACAACGCCGAGGCGAAGTCAGGTGGGCTCAACAGAAGCAATTCCGTTCTCGTCGATGCAGAAGGTCGCCAGCAAAGCATACGTAACGTAGAAGCCCAGATCGACGGCCTGGACATCGACATCGCCCTGCAGAGGTTTGAAGAAGCGGTTGGCAAGGTGGAAAAACTACGAAAGCTCGCTCGCAGCATTAAGGGCAACGCGATCGCGCAGGAAATCATCTCCTCCAAAGTCAACGAGCGCGCCTCTCGCCTCGCTTCTTCGATCGCTCGCCAGTTGTCCCAAACTTCTGGAGGCGCGGAAAAGACGAGAGAAAATGTGCATTGGTTGCTACGTTTGGGCTTCGAAGAGCTAGCACGCTCGCGCTACCTCGATGCTCGTACCGAGACGCTTCGTCTGCGCACGCGACAGCTGCCTTTCCGGGGTGCTCTCCCGCCATACCTGCACGCCCTGTCCTATGTCACATTCACCATGCTCGTCCACACCTTCCGCACATTCAACGCCAGCTTTCCCTCCACGTCCGGCTCTGCGGCAGTTAAGTGGGCCAAAGAGCGAGTGGACGAGTTCAACGCGGCGCTTCAAAGGCATCTTGGCTCTGTCGAGTGGGGCAGCGAGGTGTGGGACGACTGTGTGAGCGTGGTGAGGGAGCAAGCGCAGGTCTTGAGCGAAGTTGGCGTGGACTTCAAAGGCCTTGTCGCTCAAGGGCTGGATCAGGTCGCGAAAGCGTCGAGGAAGGAGGGCAGGGAAAGGGTGCGGAGGAGCATGGGCGGTGCAGCAGTTGGTGTTGGTGCTTGATCTTTAGACGAAATGAACGCTTGACCCGACTAATGGACGATTTTTGATTGCAATACATACAGCACTTCTTCGACTCCGTTCACCAGTGCACCAATGATGCTACTGTTCATCAACCAGAGCTCCACTGTATCAATCATTCCAATTGCCCTCGCAACGTAAAAGACCAGAACGAATCCCAGCGACTCAAGACCGCAAGCGAACATGCCGAGGCGCTCGGGCGGCGGACATTATCGACCACACAGAAAGCGGCATTGAGCCAATTAATTGATTCGCTCGCTTGACGATCCGTGAGGAGGGGGGAAACGAAAAAGCGACAGGTCCAAAAAAGCGACTCGCAGTGGCATACGCGACACGGCCTGGCTCCCCCTGCCCTCACTTGCAGTGGTGACCTGGTCGTCACACAAAACCGCAGCCCTCTCACCCAAGGCCGAGGCTTGTGGGTCCGGCTTCCTTCCGCCGAGAGCCGCGGACCTCACCCTTGCACACGATATGCTTGCGACTTTTGCCAAATCCTCCTCCTTCACCGGTCGATATGGCTTGTTGGACCGACGTCGACCGGCTCTTTTCATGCCCTCGCTTCAATGCGACTGGTATCCACTTGCTGTGAGTATGCCGGACGCCGGCTCCGATCACACCTGGTAGGCGTCGTCGAGGCGTCTCGGCATTGACGAGACACGAGAGAGGGCAAAGAGGGGACCCTCTAGTCAATCTCATCTCATGACCTGAACGACCAGAAGCGAAGGATCACCATCTATGCCACCGTTTCATTCCTCCAATGCCAGTCCGCACGCACGAGCGCGATTCGTGCGAGAAGGAACGACGCCTTCACATGACTAAAAGCCCGTCAAAGGCCAACAATTGATTGATCGCCCGCGCCATAATATGTCAACCCGCTCGTGCAAATCAACTGGCGTTCCTGGGCAATCCAACCACCGGCGCTTAAAAGGCCGGCGAAGGAATCCGGTCACCTCAACAAACCCGACATTGGCTCGACATGGTAATATAAAAAACAAACCATCGACCAGATGCGACTGCGGAAAAATCAAACATCCGTTGCCCTCTGTGGTCCGCCACTACGACTGCCCATGAACCAACAAAAGTGCCACCCGCATCATGCATCCATCCAAGGCTCGAGCTCTCGCCGCCTTGCTCTGCCCTGTCTCTGTGTGCCTGTCACTCCCTTCCCTGCCCTGCTGTGCCGGACCCGTTTCTTCTTCCCTGTCCCTGTCCTTCTTGTCCCTGTGCCTGAGCACCGATGCACCCTCTCCCACTCTCTCCGCAACATCGGCAGAGCGAGCCGAGTGGTGTGCAGCCTGTATGAACCGCAGCAGCCGCCGCTCATGTGATTGCGGCTAAACGGGTGGAGGATCCGCGAGGGACTCCTTCGAAAGGGAAAGCTGCGCGCTAGATTTTGTTTGATTGTGTTGGATGATAGCCATGTGCGTGGGTGGGTGTGTGGTTGGATCGACCGCGGGACTACTGTCTGTCACTACCTGTCGAAGGGAAGATCGTTGCAACCTAGTGAACTAGACCGACTGCCGGCAAACTGCTCTGCCCTCGTGATCACTCAATCTTGATCCGGGAGGTGAGATGAGATATCATAAGTTCTGCATAAGGATCGCGATTCTAGAACCGCCGCTAAACGCCGAAAAGACAAAGCCGCCAATCCCATATATATGTATGTCCAAATTGCCAAATCCTCCACGTCCACCAGGCAGGCACCAAACGACTCTCTGTGCTGTTAGGCGATGCCCGGCCTGGTGCCCTCTACCTCCGCCGCAAAAAAGCCATGCCTCACTACTACCTTAATTGCATCGGGTAGCGAAGTGGAGACGACGTAGACGACGGCGGGTTCGCCACGTAGGATGACGAGCGATGCGCACTTGATCGGCGGTTCTTAGACGACTGTTTCTTGACCTCTGTTCGGTTCGGGCAGCCGTCTGCGAAATGCCTGGTTGATTTTTTGTAAGAATGCCGTCATCAAAGCCGCAGGTGCAGAGAGTAGTGTCGGAGGACTTTCTTACCTGGTGAGAGTATCTTTGCGCGCGAATGTGTTGCCGCACAGGGAGCATTGATGCTCCTTTTCTTTGTAGTGCACCTGCGACGTGTCAGCGATCTGGAAGCCGTGGGACCGATTTTCTTCAATTGCGCAGGGTGACCTACACTTTTCCGGTGGCGCGATAGATCCGTCTTCCTCGCGAATCCGCGAGTGCAATCCGCAAAATCGCACTTGTGAGCGTTGCTCTTCTCCGGGTCGTGGGAGTTCATGTGAGTCCGCAGGCGACTCATTCCATCGAACGTCTTGCCGCACGTCTCGCACTGTACCCTTGCATTGTCGGGTGTCGTGAAGCTTCGCGCGTTGTGGGCGTCCGGGCTCGTCATTCGTGAGTCATGGCTCATTGGAAGCGGATCGATGTCGTACGAACGATCAGAGTCGTACGCGGCATTCATGTCTTCGGGGAGCTGCTCGAATGAACCCATCGACGTAGAGTATGGTTTGCGCGCCCACGCCGGGTCTGTCGTGTAATTCTCTGACGGCGGGAACCTTGATGCACTGTGCATGGCGCGTTCGAACATGTAGTGCGCATTGTAAGGAGAAGTGTTGGATTGATCCTCAACCTTAACGAAGGACGCTTGGTTCGAGTAGGGTGATGGGAGAGATGAGACATGCGTGCATGAACTACCTTCTGATCGACTTGGTGACAGTTGCTGGTAATCGGCAAGTCCTGGGCTGGGTTGCTGCCAGACAGAATTCCCAGAGGCTGCTACTGATGCGTTGTCATTGGAAGCATGCGATCTCTCTGCGTAAGGAGAGACGTAAGCAGAGCCCGCGGGATTGGTATTAGGAGCTCTCCAAGGTCCAGCTGGATTCTGGTACTCGGAAGCTGACCCATACAGGTGAGCTCTCGCGAGCGCTTGTGGTTCATAAATGGATGAAGGAATCGGTTGAGGCCATGGCGCCGAAGCTTCTCTCGTTCCGGTCATGAGTGGCATGTTTTGCGATGGAAGGCCGTGAGGTAAAGTATAGTCCGGATACGATTGATCAGGCTGCGGCGTTTGCTGGGAAGTATTCCTTCTCCTGTAAGGCATCGCGCTCAGATTGAAGCTCATGTCGTTCGGCATTGTTGGTTCAGGTGCCAGGAAATAGAGTGCTTGATTGAATGAACGAGAATTTGGGTTGTACAATCCCGAGATGATCTCTTATGAGATTTGGGAGTCACATCTTCAACACAAAGATGCCAAAATTGGACTTGGGCAGTGTTAAGGTGTTCTGTTGTGATTGCAAGGTTGCAACGAAGTCATAGGAGACAACACCTACCAAGAACAGTGCCGCGTTCCAAAGTCGCCTAGACCCAACCCATGTGAGGGCGATCAAAGAGCCTGAGGGCCTATGCAGTGTGGCGGACACCGGATGATTTGGGATAGCGTAAAGTCTAGGTCATGCATGAAATTGCTCAAATGCGGCTATGGTATCAACAGCATTAGACCCGCAGTGGACGGGCTTTTGTTGGTATGTTCAGTCGACTATCGACAGCCTAAGATTGCGTAGGCTATGCTGCAACGAAATATTGTCAGGCTATGGCTTGTCGTGCGCAGTGCGCCCATGCTGCAGCGTTAGGACCTGTCTTTGCATGGGAAGGGACTCCTGCCGTTGCCCTCAACGTACTAGATGCAAATGGCGTCTATTCGCTGCTTGGCACGTCCCGACGATACGGCTCGCAATCCACGCCGGTGCTTTTCGCACTGCCTTAGGCCGGGGTAAACGCGCCGCAGCAATGTCGATGTTCGCGTTAGCCAGTAGTGCATCATCGTTTGAAAAGCTGCCGCGTTTGGAGCTGCACCTCATGCATGATAGATCGGGCCTGGCGGCAAACAATTCGTTCACGATCCCGGAAGCTCTGTCCTCGCCAACAATCTCCACACCGGTGATTTCATGCTGCATTGTGGTTGTGTGTTGGTGTATACCTTTCTCAAGCCTGAGGCGAGTTCCTCGAGTAGCCTTGTGCCTTTTCGCTTTCAATTAGACTCTCGACTGTGAGCAGCTGCGCTCTAAGACTGGTTGCAAGTGTTTCCAAAGTCTTTAATCTGTCCTGGGACTTTGAGGCTCTCGCAGAGCTTCCCGCGAATTGATTGTCGGCAGTAACCGAGCCTTGCCCATCGAGCTCAGATTCAGGCGTTTCTGTCAGAGACAGAGGCTCTGTTGATCTGCTAGACGTCTGGCGTCGCATCAAAGATGGGGTTGGACCTGGCAATTTCGTCGAACCCATTGTGACTCCGGTCTCTTTCTGGTGCTGGAAGAGTCTTCGGCAGTTCTCGTAGGCCAATATGAGCGCCACCAACGGCCAGTGAGTTACTTTCAGTAGCGAAATGCGACATGCACGTAGATCGTCAGGCGCAATAAAGAGCCGCAGTGGGCGTAAGAGCAAGGGAAGAAGATTCTGTTGGCACCAGGGTTAGCTTGGTAGAGATACATTGCTTCGTTCACATCACATGCGTTTAGTTAGCTCGCGTTCAACCAGGATCGAGGTACCAATAGAAACTCGAGCTTTGAGAAAACCAACACTTCAATATTGAGTGTCACTTCCCATTGGCCAAAGCACCCAGTTCCCGACAACCATCATATACAGGCTGTGTTCACCTCGCGTCTTGATAAAGAAAGAAGTACTAGTACAATCAAGGAAGGACGTTTTGCTTCAATAAAAATGGACTTACCAGCGGCGGGAGAAAGTACGTCAAGCGATTGGAAGCCGAGGCCTCGAGAACGTAGACCGAGTAACTGCATGCACTGCCATCAACATCGTCCGTGGCGCAATTAGAAAGCAAAGCCTACTCACACGAACAAATACTCGTCTCGGGCGTGCTCCATGACCTGTGAGTAGAAGACAGATGCCGTTAGCTTATAGTTAGTGCCGGCGCTTACAGAGACGCCAAGTTCATACCTTCTCGAGGCTGTTAGACAGCAAACAAATTATTATTGTGAGCAACAGAAATTGCGTGAGTGCGCAAAATATTAGCATTAAACCAGGACCCAGTGTTGGCGAGACCTTGAAGCTATTAGCATTCATGTTTGGACTTCGCACACGATTCATCCTCACCTTTTCCGCGACATCCTGAAATCCGAGGTCAGCATTGAACGACACACTTGACTGTGGGGAAAAGTAATGCTCACAAAGCCTAGATAGCTTGAACCAAAGAATACTTTGATCAAGATCCAGTTCATTTCTCGGAACGAGAATGTTCCACGGGCTAGGAATCCAAACGTGGTGTTGAATCCTCCAAGAAAGTCAGTCTTTCGTTCGGCAGCCAGTCCAACAAGGACATACCTAGGTAAAGCACAAATACAAGTCCGAGGAACTTGATGAAGTCTTTCGTCTGCATACAGTCAGAGATATTCAAGTTGCGAGAATTGAATTCCGATACCATTTCCTTCAGGCACGGAAGAAGGGTACCGAAGTACGGATGCAGACTCAGCAGTGAAGATATCCTGGCTACAAAGATCATGTCAGCAACACGTTATCTTCCAGGCTGCGTTGTCTTTGCGTCACAAAATGTGGCAATGCGTGTTGATCCTGTCCACGTCTATATGTCTGTATGGTGACAAGCGAGTACGAGATTCGCCGACAGCTGGGAGCGATGGTAGGGAACAACACATACTGCGAAGTTGTTAGCCTAGGAGCCAAACAGCGCTGTTCATCAGGATCCTTGCCGAACAAGAAAGAGGGCCTCAACAGAAAGGATGTCAAAAGCTGTATCTAGGACGACATGATTGCTAGTGCTCAGACCAATCATGCGACAAACGAAGAAGGACAGTCCTGTGGCAATGATGCCCAAGTCCCAAATAGCCCAGAAGTCGGCTGCATAGAAAGCCAAGCCAGCGTCATACATCTCTCCGAGCTCTGTCTCACTGTTAGCATTGGTATGTGCTTTTCTGTTTACGAGGCTATAGCCGCACCATTGTAAGTGAATGACACCAGCCATATGTACAGCATGACTTCTGTTGCGGTGACAGTATGGAAGGACTTCTCCACCAGGACCGTGTAGTAGAACGCCAGAAAAGCCGCAAAAAACAATACTTCGAAGCATTTGAGATACTGAGGGACGCGTAGCCTTGTGAATGGGTCGATCTGCTCTGGTCGATAGCGCGAGGCTTGCTTGATGGCTCGAGGACTCATGGTCTGCCAGAACATGATGTCGCCCTTCCATATGCCGTCAATAATACGCTGGACAGCTCTGTGGCTGAGAAATTTCTTCGACTCTGTCACGACGGCTATTTCCAAGGCGTTGAGGTTCTCGTAGTCTTTAGCAAATGACTCCTTCAGGTTTGCATCAGGCTGGTCATCTTCAAGGTTTTCGGGCTGGCTTTCTCTGCTCTCCAGCAGTGGTGACTCTTCACCAAGATCAGGCTGTGCACTACCGTCTCGAGGATGTTTCTTTTGCACAAGATCCTTGCAAAGGTAGTCGAGGGCGTCTCGCTCGCTCAGGTGTGTGACAAATCTCCAAGCCACAAGTTCGCATGCAAGACTTCGGGTGGCCGTGATGCCTCGATCATCCTGGCCTTCGAGAGCGCTGAAATTTCCTTTCAAAACCCTGTCACTGCGTTAATTCAAACTTCTTTCGAAGGAAGCATATCGTGGACTAATGCTTACAGTAGTGCATGCACTGTCTCTGGGTGACGAACATTGTCCGCCAAGTGCTTTACCAACGGATACAAGATTTCGGAGTATTGAGTCGAGCATAGCTCTTCGAATGAGTGCGGTGCTGCGATGGCCTTGTTGAAATACCTATACGTACACAATATAGGTTCAGCTCGTGCGTCAAACTTGGTTATAGCTCGTACATGAACAAGCGTATTGATTGTTTCTTACCGTGCGAGCTTCATGACAACCGCGTCGAACTTTTCCGATGAGTTTATCGTCGAAATTGCTGATCTTGAGTTGAGGGCCATGACGAATGAGAAAGTTGGGTATTGAGATCTCCTGTCCATGGTGCACGAGCAATGGGTCTCAAGAGTGACGGTGAAAGTGATGCTCTGAAGCGCTTGTGCACGGACGTTGACACCTTCAATGAGGCTGGTGCAAGCCACCTGACGAACGATAGAAACAACATCAAGCGTATGTTGAGATCAGTGACATTCCTGCAAACATATGGACTACAAACGAGAGACGGTAACAGGTGCGTTATAATATACAGAAGAGTTTGCCATTATCTATGACAGCAGCTGGTTAAAGTCTATATGCTACGCTGCTCCCACCGCCACGCACACTCCTGGCCTTTCATTTCATTAGAGCAAGCTTATGAAGCTTCCCAGTCGGGGTTCTATAACAATTGTCAGTAGATGTAATAGCATGATCAAAGAACTTTAGAAGCAACATACCTTTCTGAGTATGCAAATGCCTTCCATCACGTTGGTCAGGCAGATCCATTCCTCGTCTTCCAGCTCCGCACGTTCGCCATAGCCGAGAAGGACAGGCGTGCTCTGCGTCTGCCAACCAGTGATCGTCTTCGGACGACCAGCCTGGCCAACGACGTCGACAGCCTGACCCACACGCACGTTGACCTGCAAGGGCTTGAGGTCTTCGTCGAGGGTAACGAGGAAGCGCGGGTGCATGGCGGTGACGAGAACATAGAGGAGGTAGTGGTGGTCACCCAGAACGAACTGCCTAGGATCGTCGATGAGTGAAAGGGTGATGGTCAGCAGGCCGGCGGCGCCAACACGCGACAGGACGCTGCGGTCGGTGTGGAATGGGCTCAGGCTGAGCGTGCCCTTACCCATGTGAACAAGACCTTGAGCAATGCGCACCATAAAGAGTGCGTTGGGGTCGCGGTGGTAGTAGCTCGCCAATTGTCTGAGAAGCTGCGCAAGACGAGCGTTGTTGGTACCGGCTCCAAGCATGCCCATGGCGAAAATGGCGTTGACTGCAACGTCAATGTCGTTGTCGTGCGTGTATCGTGAAAGAGTATCGTAAACCTTCATCTGCGGGTTTGAGGGGCTGATGAGACCCATAGCAAGGGGCACAGCCTTGCGAATGTTGGCCTCACCGTAGTGCATGAGGTGACCAAATTGGCGGAGGACCATCTCCTGGCCAACCTCCTCACCCATGCCGACGAGCGAAAGACCTAGCACAGCGTAAGCCTGCACCAGCTGGTCGCCAGAGCGATCCTTCTTCTCTTCGTCGTCCTTCTTGTCCTTGTCATCATCATCCCTCTCGTCCTCGATGTGCTCGTTGCAGATGTGCAGCAGCTCTTGCAGCTTGAGCACTGCACCAGTACCTGCCCAAGCACAGATCTCGGCAAGCACCGAGGCCGGCTTGGACATAGGGTGCTCAATCACCTTCAATGTCTCCAGCACGACATCAACCTCCTCTTGCTGGCCGAAGTATAAAAGCGCAAGACCCAGGGTCATGAAGCGCGTCCACTTGTCCTTGAGCTGGTTGGCGCGGTCTTCGTCCAAGAAAGTCTGAATGATGGCCTCTGACACGTCTGATTGCGCCGAGCCAACGAATATCAGACCGAGAGAGAGAGCAGCCATAGCAGAGATCTGCATGTCGAGAGAGGTGTCGGTAACGTAAGGCAGCAACAGTTCCAAGAGGTCCTCCTTGTTCGAACCGGCGTAAGCGAGGCCAAGACCCATGATGCTTGCGACCTTAACGGACACGCTCTTGCCCTCCAAATCACCGAGCAATGCCATGGCAGGGTCACCATCGAGCCTGACGCCGCTGTTGATGATACCGGTCGCCAAAGCCGCGCCAGCCTTTACTTGCTCCTCGCTCACATAGGTGAAAGCATCAATCTTGTCCAGACCCATCTCCACGTCCCACTGCATCAGCATGCCAGCAGAAGCAGCGGTGGATGTCATGCCGTCCTCTTTGACCTTCCAGATCCAGCTCTGTTGAACACCGCCCTCTACCAGCATCAGCTTATCGGAACCAAAGCCAGCGTTGACAAAGGCGTTGACGAAGGCAGAGGCAAGGTTGTGGCGCGCGGAGTCGGTGTTGGTGAGACCTGCAGTGCGAGATGACTCGAGGTGAGACTTGTAGATATCCTCAGGAACCTTAGGATCGAGGACATTAAGCTCCTTAGCCAGAGACTTGTAGTGTTCGGGAAGCTTCGTGTTGTTCAAGCACTCCTGCAGCTCAGTGTCCTCGGCATCATCGCCCTCAAGCTCCAAACATATCCGTTGACGAGCAAGAATGAAGGCCAATTGGCGCTTGAGCGCCTTGTCCTCCGCGGCTGCAAAGTCGGACTGGATGAGCTCCATGTCGTTGAGGCGAATAGCAAGGCACATAGCTTGTGTGAGCTGTTTGTATTTTCTGTAGATGTCGTGCGCGGTGCGAACAAAACGATCGTTGTCGGGGTATGCGAGCAGAGGTACCATTGAGACCATGTAGAGACAGACCCGCGAGTAAGTGTTCTCGTCAAGGTAATCCTTGATGACTTCGATCATCTCGAGCTCAGAGAGGATGTCAACAGCATCGGCTTCGGCGTTGTGTGAAAGGAAGAAAGGTACAAGGGTCTTGGTGAGATCCGTGAGGTCTTCGGTATCCTTGTCATCTTCCATCCTCTTCTGGTACTCCTCTCCAATCTCCAGAGCGAGATGTCTCATGTATTCATGGCCCCATGAGCCGATGTCCTTGTTGGGCGCAAGCAGGCGGTATTTCAGGGTATCCAAGCGCTCCTCGTCAGAGTAGGTCATACCCAGCACCGAAAGAGTATCGGCCAACGACAGCTTGTCGTCACCTGCAGGCCATTTCTCGTATGTCTCGCACAGCTTCTCGTAATGCGGTCTGAGGAACTTGAGCGGCTTGGGCACGGCGGTCATCGAGCTTGTGCTGGTCTTGATGCTTTCCTTGATTGCGTCCAATGCAGGCTTGTACAGTGACTTGTCGCTCTCGGTTAATCTCTCAGCCAGCATGTCAAGCTCGTCCTTGAGCTTTTGGTCTTCCTCGCTGAGCTCTTCAGCGGGCAGATCGAGATCATTGGGCTTCTTTTCATCCTTGCTATCCGCTTTGTCGCCTTTGTCGCCATTTGCCTGCTTTGCATCATCGACCTTGCCCTTGCCCTTGTCCTGGACGGGCGCCTTCTTCTCCTCCTCCTTCGCCATGTTGCTCGTAGCTGGGTGGTCGGTGATCTATGAAGCTGTCTTCGATTCTCGCAAATTCGGAAACGAGATTACAGTGTTGGTGTCGTAAAGGGAGATTTCGGGTATGAAGCTTTCGCTAATGGGGGGTGGTGGGTGAAGATGAAGGTGTTGGTGATGAGGCGAACGGCAAGCTGATGATACATCAAGGATGATGTCGCGTTTCCATCGAGCCCGCCAAGGAAAGCTCGAGCCGCGAGTCATGAGCTTCGAGGAAGCCAAAGTTCAGATCACATTTTCCTATCGTATATATCTTCACCACGTCTTTTACACAACTCACAATCGACGGATCAACATTCTGTATGCTGCAACTGTCAACGAATAGCATACAGTCAAGTCAACATGAAGCTTGACACGCGCGCTCTGCGCTACCTTTCCAACGACGACTGGAGAGTCCTCGCCGCAGTATGTACCAGAAAAATACCCTGGTGGCTCACAAGCATTTTCGACTGACACAAGCTAAAGCCGTGAACAGGTCGAGCAAGGCAGCAAAAACCATGAAGTCGTCCCGACTACTCTCATTCAGCAGCTAGCCAGCCAACGCGGCGGTGGTGCCGTACACAGAAATATCTCGACCCTCGCCAAAGACGGCCTGATCGCCAAAGTCAAGAATGCCCGATATGACGGTTACCGGCTCACGTACGGCGGTCTAGACTACCTCGCCATGAACACGCACAGGAAGAGCGATGTGATCTTCAGCTTGGGCAACCAGATCGGTGTTGGTAAAGAGTCCGATATCTACGTCTGTGCCTCGCAGACAGATCGCCAGTTGGTTCTGAAGCTCCACCGTCTTGGTCGTATCTCTTTCCGGACAGTCAAGGCGAACCGCGACTATCTTCGTGGCCGCAATGCAGGAAGCTGGATGTACCTGAGCACGCTTGCGGCTCAGAAAGAATACGCTTTCATGAGAATCCTGCACAGAGAGGGCTTCCCAGTGCCAGAGCCAGTATCATGGAGCAGACATACCGTCGTCATGGAGTTCATCGATGCATTCCCCATGCGAATGGTCGACAGCGTAGCAAACCCTGGCAAACTCTACGCAGAGCTCATGGCGATGATCGTCCAGTTGGCTGGACGAGGCCTCATCCACGGTGACTTCAACGAATTTAACATCCTGATCAAAGAGTCGACCACGGACGGACAGCCCCTCAACAATGACACGCCAACGGAGAACATCATCGCTACACCAATTCTTATCGACTTTCCCCAAACGCTGTCCACAAACCACACAAACGCCGAATACTACTTTGACCGCGACGTAGAGTGCATCAAGCGCTACTTCGGCCGAAAATTCAAATACACCTCAGACGAGCCCGGTCCCTTCTTCGCCGATGCAGTCAAAAGCATTGACCCGAAGAAGCGACTTGACGTGGAAGTCGAAGCCACCGGTTTCAGCCGAAAAATGGCCAAGCAACTAGAGAAATACGTCGAAGCCACTGGCGGCGACGCTGACGAGCACCACCAAGCAGAAGAGGGACAAGAGTTCGAGCAAAACGATTTCTACGAAGACGACGAGCAACCAGAAGTGGAAGCCGAAGGAGCAGAAGCTGTGGCCAACGAGGACGGCTCAATCCCACAAGACCCCCAAGTCGACGACCCACGGCTTGCAGAGGAGCTTGGCTCACTTTCCGTGCAAGACGAGCAAGCGCCAGCAGATTCTTCAGGCGACGCTGCAGGCTCCGGCATGGCACCGCTCGAGCTCTCGCACGACCCCGACGTCGTGGCGAGGAAGGTGAAGACCAAGAAGAAGGCTGCCGGATGGGCCATATGAGCTTACGACGAAAGAGAAAAGAAAAGTAATGATCAAGTTCTCCACGTTCAAAAGCCACTGACCAAAAAAAAAAACCCCAATCATTCATATCTGAAATGATAATACTCCCAGGTCAAGTCACGGTGAAGTACTCTCATACTCTCTTTCTGCCTCAACATGTCCAAATAATAAACCCTTCGCCATTGCATACTCCTCATTATGCACTATGGCTTCCCAAGAAAACCAAAACCCAAACCTCGCATCACGAGCATATAGGTCTACTTCCCTCTTTTCTCCATGGAGTGATCTCTATAGTTGATGCAACATCAAACCACCCTTTCTCCTCTAACATTTAGCCGGCACTCGAATTTTCTTTCATTGAAGAGTGCTGGCTCAGAATGGAGGGTACATATACGTATTCTGAACCGTGTCGTCTCGTCATGAGTTTAGCAATGATAAATGCAAATCTACCATTTTCCTCCCCTGATCTCGAATCGCAATTTCCATTTCTCTCTGCTCTGTCTCTTACTGGAATTTGCAAATTGAAAAGTAGGGCTTAGGTCGAATATGATCATGGAGCTACGAACCTGACATTCGCGGAAGCTGCTGGCTCGCTCGAACACGACATCACATAGCTACTATCTTACACCTGGTCTTCTTTGGGTGGATTGCATGTAGGCTCCCCTGTCCATCATGTGCGTTCGCATTACCACGTCTGGTCATCAGAGAGGAAAGACAAGAAACAACATCGAAGCGACTTCATGACCGCCTTGAATGCATGCTGTTCTCCTGCTCTGTCCCACTACTTCATCAACTTGCGATGAATGCGCTGTCATCCTTCTAAGAGAAAAAAAAA
>MSJI02000554.1:0-17719 GCA_001931905.2 Cladosporium sp. IMV 00045 | reverse complement strand
CAGTCTGGGAGAGGCTGCGAAAAGTACCTCCGCCCTTTCGTGCTTCGGGTTGCTTTACTAGGCTTGGGGGTTTAGCACCCTAGCCTTTTGCGTTCGCAGGCTACGCCGCAGCCGAAGACATCAGTCTGTAAAAGCAATGAACAAGTCCAGCTGCAATGATACCCACTTTACCTTTTTCGAGATTCCTTTGTCTTGGTTCATGCAATGTGGAGTGTTTGTGAAGAATTGTGTAATGATTTGGTGTAGGAAATACCTACATGTCTACAAGCATTTGCGTAACAGGGCCCTGCGTTTGTTACGGTACTGTTCGCTCGTGAGCTCTTCAATCGAGCGAGCCAACATTCAGCTGCGCTTTGCCAGTTTGCTTCGCGTGGATCGTTGAGTGGTTGAGATTGGCACGTAGACTGATTTTCGTGCGATGGCTGGGCATCTATTTGCATGATGTTCAAGATGGTACTTTTGAATGTCTCAATGGCAGGTAAAGTGAATTCATGGTTGGAAGGGGAGTATATATGCGTACAGCATCGATTTCTGAGGCGGCGCTTTGGTCGAACGTGAGATTGGTGAATGGTGAGCTTTTCGTCTCACTTCCCAAGGAAAGGCGTCATAGACTAGTCATGTCAAGTGTTCTGAGCGATCTCATGAATACTTCAACAAAAATCACAATGTATATATATCTCTTGCCTCCGTGTGCGAGTTGCTGCTCGCATGAGGTATGTTGTGCTGAGGCGTGATTGAAGAGCCCTCAGGCATCCAGGCACCCATCAACTTCATGTGAAATTTTCTAAGCCAGCCCACCCTGGGGCGCGCCCGGCGGGGATGCTGCAAGGGACTGCTTTTCAGTCTATGAATTACAATCAGGGTTGTTATTGATGCCTGTCTTATTCAACATATGATAGATCCCAACACTCGTTCGACGAATTTACAATCGAAATTTGGATGCATGTATTGATCCCGAGCGGATGCCATATAGGCGCTTTCTATGTCTTCTCGGTGGCATACCCTCAATCTCATTGTACTGTCGTTGATTGAACTGTCTGGTAAACGACCGAAATCGTCGGGGATAGGTCGTGCAAGACGGGTAGTCCTGAAGATTTTGGAAAAGTCGGAAAAGCTATGTCTCACTTCACTTCGTTTAAGATCAAGATGTGTACCTGTCAGAGGACACTCATGGCTTCCCCTTCGGTATTCCTTGCTGTTCTATCGTTTATCTCGATCTGCTGATCGTCGGGCTCGATTTGGCCGGCCGGGCTTGCCCTACGCCGTTTTGAGCTTTATATATGCAATTTTTAATTACCCAACATCAAATCACCAGCTCCTATATGGTCTAATGGCTATGATATGTCGCTTTCAGTCGTAAGATCGTTCCGACAAGACCGGGGTTCGATTCCCCGTGTAGGAAGGAGTAGCGGTTGGGCCGCCAACTTTTTCCTCCGATGTTAGTGAGGTAACTTTTTGCCAAGCCGCCAGCCCGGAGGGCAAGCTCTCCAGGCCCTCCCATAGCCTTTCTGAGGCGAGGAATTGATCTAGATACTCAGAATTGGATAGCACTCAACAGTTCATTGTCAAAAGGTCGACATTGTTGAATTTCATCGCTACACCGGCCCCATCGATGCGTTCGATGTCCAGACGATACTGCGATCGACCAGGATTGATCAAAGACGAGAGCAAGGCTCGGAAGAACGATTCGTTACCAATCCTATCGTTTGCAAACGGTTGTGATTGACTTACACTGCAGCCGATGTCATTCTCATTTGTCGTAGTGACATTCATCGTACCCAAATATGAGGGATAAATGATACGTATATGCAGAGTTGGACGCGCATTTTGCCAGCCCAAATACGTACATGTGTGACAACGGGCATCAGCGCGTCGATACTACGAACCAACTGTGTCGTTCTCCGCCTAACACTGAACGACAGCCGGCTATCGCAGATGCACGTAATGCAAAACATGAATGAATACAAATAGCAAGCAACACGAAGACAACATCCTTCACGATCGCACGCAATTCAATGGAAAGACGCAAGCGTTGTGCTTTTCGATCGTAGATTCTACGTAGGGTTAGGGTTGGGGCTACTTCGTGCGGCTGACGAATTTGGTCAGCATGCTTCTGGCAGAACCAACCAATCAACGTTTTGATGATATTACTTGACAGGACTCTGAATGATGGTCTAGTACTCATGATACTACCATAGAAAGATGATCAAATAATACTGATTGAACGAATATGTCGCGAAAAGTGCCAGCCGCGAATATGCCAATTTGAGCTGTGAATTCCTATGCGATCTGAACGCATTCCCATAGAACGGAACAGCAACCACAACATGACAACGGATTTGTCGATACGGTATCGCATATACTGATATATGAATGTTGTTGCTTGTAACAACTTTCTATGTGAACGTATACATTTTCTCCTGGAAGCCAGTAAGACGCAAGCGGGCGAATGATACTTTTTACCGTTGCAACTATTGAGAGATTCGCCCATCTAGCACCAAGCATCAATTGATAGAGTCATGAACGCCGAACATAACCCAGCTATAGTATTCTCAACCATCGGGCCCCTTTACTAGCCTCAAAATCAGGCGTCGATAGACGAGCAGACTGGGGACAAGCAAGCTCTCTCGAAATACTGTCATAAGAAGGGATTGAAGTATGGTCTTGTGAAAGCATGGCGCTGAGACGGCACACCCAGCTCAAATGTAAAAGGTGTGGTCTGCGCGCATCATCGCATACAAGTCTCGATGCTCGTAACCCCAGTGCAGATCAGATGAAGCTTGACTTGTGCTGCTACAAGAGGATGATGTCGATTTCGCGCATCTCATGACAATCATCGGGGGACCTATTCAGACGAGTTCCGTGGACCCTGTAGTTCCAGCATACTGGACAACAAACAGTGCCGAACAAGCCAGGACCTCGGCGTCAGGCAGCACGAGACGCTGCCTTGGGCGTACAAATCCATGACGGCGTCCCAAGACGGCATCTAGCAAGCCCAAGTCGAGTCCACGTGTAGGACGAAGAAACAGGAACAAACTGGAATGCACCCAACGCACTCGAGTCTCTGCCGTCATTGTTGACAAGAGTCACGGGACAACTCGGCACATAGTTTCGTCGATCTTTCCAAATACCATGACGAAAGCGGCTTTTTGCTTCTGGCGGCGCAAGAGCAAATCCAGGCCAAGTCGAAAAATCCGCAGACACACCTAGACAAACAGAAAGCCGCAGTCGAGCTGGTGCGCAAGAAACAAGGCTCAGCATAGACCCGAAGCGATCCGCATCACCAGAGACAAAGGTCATTTGCGTACCGCGCACAAGAGCTCGCGCACACGATTGACTTTGCACGGTCGGCGAGCCTACGACAGCACGCCCCAAGCCCAACGGCCGACGTCACCTCGCAGCAACAAGCACATCAACTTCCAATCCTGCATCCTTTCACTACTTCCAGTCCTCCTCCCGCTGCTGCCATCTCCCGTACATGCGACCGACCTGAAACGCCTGGCTGCTCTGCGACTCTCCATACTAATATTCATATTTGCGCAACATCTAATCGCCGTCAAGACGAGTGAGTCTCTACCCTACCATCCCGGCAGCTTACCCGAAGAGATTGCTGATTGTTTACCGCAGCTGCCTAGCTCTCAATTTACTTGCGACAGAGGTCCTAGGACACCACCACAGCCATGGCTCTCACCCGTAAGCCTTTTTTCACACTCTGGCGTGCACTGCGAAATACTAACAACACTTTCAAGGCCCCATTCTCGGACTGATCGCATTGATCATCCTCGCCGGCGGCATCCTCCTCCAATTCTTCGTCATCCTCTCCGGTGCCACCAACGGTACTCCCGTCGGCAACGTCTACTTCCTCCAAACCACCACCAACGGCATTTCTGGACCCGATGTGCAGAACCCTACGCGCTGGACATTCCTCGCGCTTTGCGGAGCAGAGAATGGACAAAACGCGAACTGCCGTGGCACACAGCCTGCGCTGCCTTTCGACCCGCCAAACAACTTCGGCACTGAGCAGAACATCCCTGAACGCTTCATCGGCACGAACAAGTTCTACTACATGAGCAGATTCATGTTCGCGTTCTACATCATCGCGCTGTTCTTCGCCGTCGTCGCGTTTTTCACCAGCGTTCTCGCTCTGTGCTTCCGTCTTGGTGCCTACCTCACCGGTCTCAACACTGCCATCGCTCTCTTCTTCCAGGCTATCACTGCTGCTCTCATGACGTACGTAATTGATCCACTTTCATTCCAATCGCCACCGCAGTGTACTAACATTCTCCAAGTGCATGGACTGTCCAGGGTCGCAACTCTTTCCGCTCTGCCAACCAAGAAGCCCAGATCGGCACATACGCCTACGCTTTCACCTGGGCTGCTTTCGCCTGCTTCCTCATCGCCACTGTCCTGTTCTGCATGGGCGGCAAAGTCGGCAAGGACGACGGCAACCGCACCGCCAAGAAGTCTTACTTCGGCCGTAAGAGGAGCACTCGCAGCGCCCGCAGCCGTGGTAGCTTCATCGACAGCGAGAGCCAGAGGCGTGTCAAGGACGAGTACGTATCACCTGAATAGGTTCATCTTGGCGACTCGTAGACTAACATTTCGCAGGTACGAGTAATCACCTAATGTCTAATAATGGGGACACGTCCCAAAAGGGAACGAATGAGGAAAACACAGGAGAATCTCGTAATGTCTTTTCATCTCGTATACAAACGAACGGCGGATCCTTTTGAGGAGTCTTGGAAAAGAAAACCAAAGCGTCCGCTTACCGACATCATATGTCTTCAAACGATATCCATGGGAGGGTTTCTTTTCCGGTTGGTTATATTTAGTACTGGTGGGTTCACGCCTTGACGATGGGAAGGGGAGGAATATCAAGTGTACAACTAGTGCGCGTTAATTGGAAATTAATGTATCTACGTCTTTTGCTATATCCATGAACTCTCCAAGTGCAACATCTGTTGCCACAACCGACCTTTACTCAAGAGCACACGTATGCAGGAAGCTTGACACCAAGCGAAAACGGATAGACTGGCGTTGCCCTCGAGGCGTTGGATTAGGCACCAGCATTACTGTGACTATTCTTAACATAGGCCGTAGTGGATATAGATGCAAACGCATGAGGAGAGGACGTAAGCTAGGGGTCTGTGCACAGCGAGTACTCTCCATCTCGCATGTCTTACAAATAAGACGAAAGAGCGTTAACTTTCCTACTGGCATGACAACCGAACCTGCGCCACCAAAAAGTCTCGAACTCACATCTCATGCCGATTCATAATCACAGACTTGTATACAGGCAGCATTTATGTTTATTCTTTGGCCTTGGGGTGAGCACTCGGATAGCCAGGAGGTCGCCTCGCCAGCTGCGATGTCCCTCGGTCGACTCCACAATGAACTCATGATCGTCTTTGCAAGGGGAGCTGCACCGCACTCCTCTCCTCTTTCAACAGCAGCAATGTTACCTCGTGACAACTCGCTAAAAGCGAACATCATCACGCCTTCAGCACAACATCTTGCAGAAGGCGCCTTTCTATCCACAACTCCTCGCTATCGCAGAATGATGAGCTGCAAGCCATACTCTGTTCGGTAGGTGACAGACAAGTCATCAATATTTACAACCTCGTTACTCGTTGCAAAGTCCCATTACCTTCGCGCTATCTGATCACACAAGTCGCACTTTCTTCTTACCTGTATTGCGCCATGGCGATCCTGCAAGTTCCTATGCTGGACACTGCAGCAGCCAATATAACTGCACATGCTGCCGCTGCTACAACATGGACAAACCAGCTCTCTTCCCCGCCGTCTTTCCTCATGCCGTTCTTCAGCATTGCTAGTTTTATCAGCACTCTTGTGTTCTCCCTACTGAGTAGTGCACCAACAACTCAGGGTACAACGATATCTTTGCCTTCGTATCCATTGGCTGTAAAACATCCATACTTGTCTACATGGGTTCCCGGAAAGCAACTCGAGGACTCTGCAAGCGCGCGGCCACAGTTCTGGAACGGACAGAATCTGACTTGGCCTATCCTAGCTCGCGTTGATGGAACCACGTATGCGCTGTTTGGCGTGCCAGAGCCATTCGACAATGTGCTGAATGCAGTCACGGATTCCGTGTCCTTCACCTCTTCGCACACTCTCGTCAATTTGCACGCTGGAAATACTGATTTCACCCTCGACTTCTTCTCCCCAGTCCTCCCTGCTTCTGAGGATTTCGCCCGCCAGTCTCTTCCTTATTCTTACCTGACTGTTTCTGCGAGCACTCGGGATGACGATGAGGCGAATGTCCAAATTCTCAGTGGTATTGACCAGACGTGGACAAATCAAAACGGGGCTGCCAGACTGAACTATACCGAGACGAAGTCTGCACAATACTTTCAGTTCCACAACCCGAATGAGATCCTCTTCACCGAGACGAATGAGGCGATGGCAACGTATGGAACCATCGTCTGGAGTACTGATACTGGCGACGGGACTTCTCACGCCCAAGGAGCCGCCAAAGATATCGTCTCAGGTTTTGCTAAGACCGGTAAACTCGCTACCGACGATGGTGGAAATACTCGCAATCTAGCGGCGCTCGCCAAGGATTTGGGCAAGGTGTCTGGAAAGAGCAAGAAGAGCGCAACTTTCGCCGTTGGGTTCGACCGGACTGATGCGATAAACTACCTGGGAAACACTCAAACAGGCTATTACCGCTCTCGCTGGCCGACCATTTCCGAAGCCGTCGAGTTCTTCTTGCAAGACTATTCCAATGTGAACTCGGCGTCGAATAGCTTTGACAAAGAAGTGCGCAAAAGGTCGGAAGCGGTTTCAGACGTCTTCGGCGAACAATATGCAGATCTCATTGAAGCCAGTGTTCGACAGACCTTTGGTGCGCTCGAGCTGACGGTAAGCTTGATGGACGTCTTTCTCGGACTTTTCTCTGACACTTTGCATAGGTCCCAAAGGATAATCTCTCGGCGTCGCCTTTTGTCTTCTTGAAGGAGATCTCGAGCAACGGCAATTTGAACACTGTCGATGTTATGTTCCAGTCTTGGCCAGTCTTCGTCAGCTTGAATCCGGACTATCTTAGACTATTCTTGCAACCTATGCTTTCGTATTTGGAGCTGCCCAAAGAGAGGAGTTGGCCGAAGCCTTGGGTGATACATGATCTGGGAACTTGTAAGTATCGATCGCCAGAGGATCAGGGCATTATTTTACTGACTCGGCGATTTTTCTACAGCTTACCCAAATGCCACGGGTCATAATGATGGCCAAGCAGAACAGATGCCTCTGTTCGAAACTTCGAGCTTGTTCATTCTGCTGCTCGCTTATCAGAAGTACAGTGGAGACACTGCTTACGCACAGGAATACCGTTCGCTGCTCGAGGCCTATGCTGAATATCTGGTCCACAACTCTCTCTATCCCTCAAGCCAGCTCATCAGTGTCGATGCCATCCCCGCGACGGCTAACCAGACCGGCCTTGCAATCCAATCCGCCATCGGTTTGAAAGCAGCTGGCGTCATCCTCGACAATGCCACACTATCCGAGACAGCTACCTCCTTCGCAAAGACCTTGTACAAGGATGGCCTTGGTCTCGACGGCGCAGATCCTGCACACAGCAGTCACTTCACTTACAACTACGGCAAAAAAGACACTTGGAATGTTCTCTTCCCAGCTTTCTCTGATGTTCTACTGGATCTTAAGACTTTCCCTCTAGAAGCTTGGGGGTTGCAGTCTAAGTGGTACGAGTCGCAGATTCAAGAGCTTGGTCTTGCTTTTGCCGGCCCTTCGAACAATCTCGATTATACTGGCAGCCCTTTAGAGTGGGGTTTGGTCGATTGGAGTGAGTTGTCATCCGCATCAGTCTTCACTTTCTCTTGCTGACTAAATCATTGCAGATCTGGTCGCTGCTGGAGCGTCTTCCTCGTCGGTGCAAGAGGCCATCGTCAATACAACGCATGCGTTTTTGACGAATGGTCGTCACAATGTGCCTTTTGGTACGAAGTACAACGTGCAGGGCGCTGAGATCGGGAAGTGGGTTGGGAACCGGGCGAGGAGCACTGTTGGGTCGAACTTCGCGTTGGTGGCTATCAAGGATGGGTTCTGGGGGAAGTTCTACTGATGATGTTCACATCAGCCGATGGTGAATAAAATGCCGGTCGCTTAAGGTGAGAATGCCATATTGTCATTCATGAATGTCTTATTGTCTTAGCAAGTTGCACCTGTGAATGCAGTTGCTGCGCTAGCACAATAGCGAAAGAAAACACAGAACCGCACGAGCACATGCCAATGAGTGGCTGCATTCAAGCGCGCTGCTAGATTATGTGCAACAAGCTAACGCAGTGGCTCGTTGTACAATAAGAACTCAAACGATCTTTTGTACCAATGACTGCATTGGCTACTTCCCTTTCAGGTGAGCGCGAAACATTGAATTCACTAACGCTTCAACGTAATATAACAATGCAACGCAAAGTTATCTTCTGCTTCGATACTTTTTCGAAACACACAATACAACTCCAGAACATCGATACCACCGACACTCGCTAAAGCCATCATGCGCTTAACGACTACCATCATCGCTCAGATATCGCTGCTATGCAGCCTCTCGCTAGCAAGTATCCGATTCCCTGGAATCGGCGGCACCCACTCTGACCTGAACACCATCTTTCGACGCGACAATACCTCCGCCATAGCCGAATGTGGCAAAGACGCCGCTCCCGGCAACGAAACATGTCCTCTCGGCGTCTGCTGCAGCGAGTACGGCAACTGTGGCACGACTGCTGATTTCTGCGGTAAAGGATGCCAGAGCGGTTGTGATCAGCTGCAGCGCCCGGCATGTGATGCTGGGACAGCGTCGACAAAGAGAACCATCGGTTACTATGAATCCTGGGCCGTCAACCGCAAGTGCCAGAGCGTTTCGCCGGAAGAGCTGAACATCACTGGTTTCACGCACATCAACTATGGCTTCATGCTCTTCGACCCGAACACTTTTGCTATCGCCTCCGCTGACAGCAATGGCACATCTCTCATCACTCGCTTCACGGACCTGAAGAGTAAAAATACCGGCTTACAGACCTGGGTAGCAATCGGCGGTTGGAACTTCAACGAGCCAGGCCCAACCGCCACGGCATTCTCTAACATGGTGGGATCGCCAGAGAATCGCACAAAGTTTGCTCGCGAGATCGTAACCTTCATGAACACCTACGCCTTTGACGGTCTGGACATCGACTGGGAATACCCATCGGCGAGCGACCGCGGTGGCAAGCCCGCCGACAAAGAGAACCTCGTCGCCCTGACCAAAGACCTTCGCCAGGCTTTCGGCACCAAGTACGGCCTCTCCATCACGCTGCCGGCTTCGTACTACTACATGCGCAACTTCGACGTGGCGAACATGCAAGAGCACGTGGACTTCTTCAACATCATGACCTACGATCTGCACGGCGTGTGGGACAAAGAGACCAAAGGCATGGGCCCGTATCTCCGCCCGCACACGAACATCACCGAGATCGACGAGGGTCTCGATCTGCTTTGGAGAGCCAAGGTGGCGCCCGCCAAGGTCAACATGGGCATGGCTTGGTATGGGCGATCGTTCACTCTCGAGGACTCGAAATGTGCTGTGCCGAATGGTGTCTGTCTGTTCAAAGATGCTGCGCTTCCGGGCCCTTGCTCGGACTCTGCGGGTATTTTGAACCTGTACGAGATTCAGGATATTGTCTCTTCTGGATCGCTTACGCCTACGCTCGACAAGACCGCTGCGATCAAGTACACGGCGTATAATCAGACGCAGTGGGTGGGGTATGATGACGATGAGACCATCGCTCTCAAGAGAACCTTTGCCGGCTCTCGCTGCTTGGGAGGTACGATGGTTTGGGCGATGGACCAGGCGAATCAGAAGAGCGCCTGTGGGCTCCCTGCGGCTGTGCGACCATTAGGCTCGAACTCGACGACTGGTGCTGCAGGACAAGGTAACGGCACGGCGTCTTGCCTAGGGCAGACAATTGCCGCTCCTAAGAAGCGTGCTCCTTCGCGATGGAATCAGTCACTGAAGCCCAGAGCGGACAATGCGACCTGCGAGGGCCTGTCGAAGCAATACAGCATTGCAACAGGCACCTTGCAAGCTCTCACTGACCCGACCTGCCAGATTGCCTCAGCCTTCTGTGCGCCAGCTGCTTGCACTCTCACACAAGTCTCTGCGAGCACCAACTGCGGTTCCATCGTCGCCACTGCTGGGAACATCACTTGCGCTCAGCTCCAAGCCTGGAATCCTAGTGTCCTCGGATCATGGGATGCTCTGGCTCCAGGACAGTATGTCTGCACTTCGCCGCCTGGAGGTTGGTATGTTCTTGCGCCGCCGCCTCCTGCGCCGAGCCCTGGAGCTGGCGCGAGTGCCAGTGCTTCGTCGTCTGCTACTCTGAGCGCGACGGTGGGCGGTAGTGCATCGGCGGATGGGTCTGCGACTGTCACTCAGCCTTCGATCATTGCCAGCGACGCACCAACTGTAGCACCAAGCGCTACTGCTGGAGCTGGCACCGAGACGACTGTGGCCGGTAGTGCATCGATGGCTACATCTGCATCTCTCAGTCAGCCTACGACCATTGGCACCGACGTGCCAACTATGACATCGAGTGGCAGCTTGGCAGCTGGCACCGATGCTCCCTCCAAGACTCAGTCAGGCATCGCCTCAGACTGCAACTCATTCGCCATCGCCACCGCCGGCGATACTTGCATTGGCTTCGCGGCTGCGCATGGGATCCAACCAGCGCAGCTCTATGCCTGGAACGCAGTGCTAGGTCAAGACGGAGCAGCCTGCTCAACGGCGCTCTGGGCGGACGAGAGCTACTGCATCGGCGCTGGAGCAGGCGGCACAGGCAGTGCGGGAGCCAGTGGCGCGGCAACTACACCAACCGAGAGCACCGCGATGCAATCTTCACCAGCAGCAGCAAGCAGTGCAGCAACAACATTACTCGAAAGCACCACAGTGCAGTCTTCACCGCTCGCACCAGGCGGTGCGACTCTGGTGCCAACGCAGTTGCTGCCCAATTCCACATCTCCCAGCACGGACGGCGAACAGACACCTTCAAGTCCGTTCGCGACGTCGCCCTCCGCATCTTCTTCGTATCCGTCGTCTTCCCCAATAATCAACGGCGGGACTGGAGCGCAGGGTACGAGTGTTGTGACGGTCACTGTGAGCGTTGCGAACACCGTTACTGTGACCGAGTGCGCGGGAGGTGTTGGTGGGAGTTCCGCGGTCTCTTATGATCCGTCGGCGACGTCGATTTCTGGGGTTGCCAGTAAGTGAGGTTATGAGGCTTTTGACTGCTGGGTTGGTCGATGAGCTTTGATGCTCGGGAGTTTGCATGGGTTGATACCAAGGGATGTAATTGGAATTTCGGCGGTGGGGTTGAATTGTGTAGCATGAGTCTTTGCTTGATTAGATAGTTGAAAATTGGAATGGAGTTTGCTTCAAAGTCTTCGCCCCGTTGGTTGATGACATGTGAATTCTAGGATAGGCCATGCGGGAAAAACAGTAGAGGAAGCCTTATTCCTGGTGAATCTCTCCTGGGCCAAACGGACTTCCGAAAGCGCATCAAGCCTCGATGCACTGATTTGAGGAGCTTCCCATTATTCAGAATCCACTTCAGAGCCCGCTTCAGACTCACTGTCAAGCTCTCTGGGCTCCTTGCGCTCATCCTCCCATCCGTCGGGCAGACGATCGAACCATCCTGCCATGAAATCCAGGAAGTCGCTATGCTCTCGAACCAATGGCCGTTCTGGTCCGGGTCTTTACTGTCAATGTTGTAAACGCGCCATTTCCACTGAGCCTCCTCCGCGTTTCCACCTGGCTTCCTCGAATAGAGAATTCGCGTCGAGCCCTCTCCAAGCGCAGACTGCCAGCCCGTCATCACCTCCCAGTCAGCACCTCTGCACGGGAGGCGATCGCTCATCCACTCGCCAGGGCAGATTCCAAGTAGGAATAGTCCGTGCAAACCGACGGGCATGAAGTCTCTCAGGATTCCTCCGTCAGCGTGGTTAGTGAGCTCCAGAAATCGCGACAGCTCGTCGGGCAAGGGAATCTCTTGCCCAGCGACCTCGTTGACTTCCTGCGAGAGGTCGGCAAGAAATCTCTCCCGCATCCCAAGCGGCATGGGAGGCCCGGTGCCGTCAAATGAACACGGCGGACTTCCCAGTCCGATGTTTTCTGGTTGTTCGGTTGGCAGCAGAATGTGGAAAGGTGATACGACTGGGTGACCCGTCTCGGACCATCGATCTAGGCCGAGATATCGCGCGAGGTGGTCCAGACGTTGTTTGTCGTTAAGATCGCTGTCTTGCTCGAGACTCCGGATCTTGCCTGTCCACCATGCCAGATTGCTGGCTGACATTCGGAGTCTGAATGATCTGGGGGCTGCTTCGAGCTGTCCCGCCTGACATGGTGATTTCTCATATCTCAATCGGCTGGAGGTGTAGATTGTATGAACGGGCGGCGAGTCTTTGTTATTTGGCCCATGATTGCCAAGATATCATTGCGAAGGGAGGCAACAAGAGCTCCGCGGGACTCAGTCAATTCATATCGCCGTCTCTGAAAGAATTACAATACTCGTATCTTCGACATCTCCACTGGTACATTTGTAGGCAGCTCAGTCCATGACTCGAGCCAGTTGATATTGCCGAGATACTGCCCAGATGAGCTGCAGGTCGCCAAGGCAGGCATTTTAGTGGCTTTATGTTGTGTAATTCAACTACCGTCACCCAGTCGTGCCAGTGATTCGCTCCTAAGACCAAAAATCCAGACCGGGACCTGGTCGTAGTTAAATTGAGTCGGATCCCCTGTGGAGCCGGGCGAACATAGCGTAACGGGTGGCTAAATCCAATCCCAAGATGTCCCAATCTTCTCCCCAGGGGGGCCGGCGACGTCAGCGCCCAAGGCACCGCCAGCGACCCTGGAGGCTTGCAGATGTGGGACTCTTGGTGACGATCGCTGCAGCTGTACAGAGCCCCATCTGACTTTCAGGCGTAGTCAGAGGCCCAATTCACTACTCATATGCTGCTACGAAGCCACGTTCATCTCCTTCCTCTTACTCGAATACACCTCACTTACGTCTGACGATTTCCACGTGACGAGCACGCGATTGAAGTGAATGCTGCATCCTTAATTTCGGCAGGCGCATTGGAACCCTGTCACATTGGATCGCACTACGTCGCATCCTTGTCGCACATTGCTCCGCGTGTGCTGCTGCACTGGTTACAGCTGCTCAACCGCGCGGTAGCAGCATGGCTTCAGGCATATCCGGCGCCGGAAACTTGCAGGACGATGTAGATTATTCTGTTCCCCACCGCCCACCGCCCGCTCCTCCCTCCGTCACCTCCACCGCCAGCCCCAATCGTTCGCCCGAGTCCTCGCAGCAACAGTTCATAGGCCACCAGCGCCAGAAGAGCTCAGGTAGCGGAAGCGTTGTCAAGGGAAGGTCGAGGAAGAACAGCTTGGGTCAGCTGCTGCGCGGCGGCTCGATCTCGCGCTCCACGTTCCACACACAATCAACGCAGGCAGTCACTGCCCAAGATTACAACGCGTTGACGGCCGCTCCTCCTCTCCCACCGCCGCCTTTCCCTCCCCCACCACTGCCGCAGGACGACCCGGACAAGCAGTTTCATTACGGACACGCTGCCACCGTCACCAGCACCGCCTATCCAACACCCAAACCCACCCAGATACCACCACGCCGCCAATCCGGTGAAGACTCCGAGACAGAACGCAAAAGCAGCAACTTCTTCCGCTCTCGCTCACGTTCCAAATCTCGAGAAGGCAACATGCTGCGAAGAGGTTCCAAGGCGAGGCAGCAGGCCGAACTCGAGCGTCAACAGCGCGAGGCGCAGATGCTGCCCAAACAACCGCCACAGCTTCCGAGCCACAACCCTCTGCCAGGCATGCCCAGCTTTGGGGGCGAGGGTGCTCGTCCCGATAGTGTCGCCATGTTCAATCAGCATCACCCGCCGAATCGTCTCCCGCCGCAAGCCGTCAATGCTCAGCCTCATACTCCCGCAACGACTGCCAACTTCTCCAGACCTGGCAATGTTGTCACTGCGGGAGCTCCAAAAGACAACTCCAGCTCGCCGGCATACGCACTTCGAGGTGCCTCCTCATCGGCCAGCCCACCGCCAGTAACCGCAGCAACGGCTACCGGTAATGGCGAGGATGCCTACGAGAGAACTGGGAGCATGACAAATCGCGGCCGGTACAGTTATACGCAAACGACCACTCAGACTGGCAATGTTAACAGTCCGAGAAGGATGCGCAGAAGGAAGGATCCTACACCATTCAAGTAAGTCTTGAATCAGTGCCAATCGGAATGAAGTGCATAAAACTAACAATCGAGTAGCGTCCTCGTGGTCGGAACCAAGAACAGTGGCAAAAGCTCGTTCATTTCACTCCTTGAACACTCTCTTGCAACTGCTGGCTCGAAACGCGACACCGAGAGCCCACCGGCTCAGACCAAAGGCAACTTCACCTCTTCTTACCTGGAAACCGAGATGGACGGCGAGAGAGTCGGTCTCACGCTCTGGGACTCCGCCGGTCTGGAGAAGAACATTGTCGATTTGCAGCTCAAGGAAATGTCTGCCTTCATCGAGTCCAAGTTTGAGGAGACGTTTGCCGAAGAGCAGAAGGTGATGCGTAGTCCGGGTTTTAGGGACACCCACATACATTGTGTCTTCCTTGTGCTCGACCCTCTGAGGCTTGACGCTAATATCGCGGGCTCTTCTAACGGCAAAGGTGGCACAATCACCTTCGGCACCTCTGCTCTGGACGACGATGTTGATCTGCAGGTTCTTCGCGCGCTTTGGGAGAAGACTGTAGTGATTCCTGTTATCGCAAAGGCGGATACTCTGACCACGAAGCACATGTCTCATCTGAAACGTGTTGTCTGGCAGAACATAAAGGACAACTCGATGAACCCGCTCGACGCGCTCGACCTCGAGGAAGATGACGAGGATGATTATGACGATTCCGACGTCCTACCGGAGGAGGACGAGGAAGACGGCCATCTCGCGCTCCCGATTCACAGCAACGACCAAAGTCCGCAAACGCCCATCGACAATCTCCTCGATAGCTCTTCCTCGAAATCCTCAACCACCTCTCGTTCTCAATCTGCCAAAGCTAAGCGTGCTTCAAAGCGCGCCTCGCACATGCGTCAACCCTCTCAGACCGGAGCCTCGTTGGAGGAAGAGCCCTACCTTCCACTTTCAGTCCTCTCTCCCGACCCTTACATCCTCCCCAAGACCGGCGTTGCTACCGAGGAAGAGCTCTCCCGTATCTTCCCCTGGGGCTCTGCCTCACCTCTCAATCCTCAACACTGCGACTTTCCTCGTCTCCGTGACTCAGTCTTCCTCGAATGGCGTACCGATTTGCGCGAGCTAAGCCGTACCCGCTGGTACGAGCAATGGCGCACTTCACGCCTGCGCAACATCCCAGGTACCAAAATGCGTCTTCCTGGTGGTGTCACGCCTGTCGCCAGTGTGCCGAAAGAGGGCAGAGGAGATGTCAGGAACTTCTCTGGACCCGGCGGTGTGCCCAGGACTGTCAGTAATGCAATGCAGGGCACTGCATCTGGCGCTGCCGGCGGCGGACCTGTTGGGATGGCTGTTAGCACGCCTGCTACCGCTTTCTAAGACTCCACGAACGACGATGGCGAAGAACTTGATTGGAAGCGAATTTTGGCTTCGCTGGCTACTTATGTTTCTTTTCAGGATTACGACAAATGTTTCCCTGCTGGATGTCTAATGTTGGAGGGGTGAGAGTGCAAGGGATAAGTGGAGCATTCCTCAGCGCCGCAAGGCAACATCAGCGTTGACATTCTGGTTAGTTTCTTTCTCTTTTTTCTTTTGTCTGTTGGAACCGAAGACGACTCTACATGCAAGAACACACTGGACGCCTGGACTTGCAAGGAAACGCTCTTGGTCACAGGCACTTTACGTTAACTAGATATACCCCCTTCTGTTTCGTTTTTTCCTTTAGAGATTTGTTTTCGCGATGAGCTTTTGAATGAAATTTGCAGTTCCATTGGTCGATTGATGGTTTGCATTTTCTTGGATTAGCAGACCTCAAAGAACATCAACTCTCAAAAGCGCGACTCCATCTCACACACATCACTCATGCAATACCACACGCTCCCGACTGTCTGGTATGCGAGAAAGATCTACATTACGCATCCGATCTAGATTGTCCGCATCCCCAATGAGGTGGTACCAATCTCTCTACCTGCATAAGCTGAACATCTCCCCTTGCCGACAAAAGTTCAATAATAGAACTGCCACGCGACCTCCGGCACTACTCTGTCAGAGGTCGCTAGACGGCTGAAGAGCTTACCACATTCCCGTTACGCCCAGAGGGCAGTACTAATCTAGCTTTCCTTAGCGAATTGACTACCTCACCACAGGTATCCTACCCCGCGATATGTCTACACTTTCTCTCAAGCCACAAGCATGCTCTTGCATCTCAATACGGTAATGTCCGAAAACAAGTCCTTAGGTATTTACCGAGCATTAGGAGCCTTAAGGAATCTCACTGACCGGGTCACAATATGTCAATGGCGGTGCTGACGAAAAGGCGTGGCGCAACCTGATCACTGAAACACGCTGCGGCTGCAGCTTACATGTACTTGTACATGTATAGTAGCAGTAGCACGACCTCACGTCTTGACCGTCGTGCCCCTTCGCTCAGCTGTTTTGACAAGAGCAATCCCTCCTTGGCGTGGATCTTTTGCACACACCATCGTCATCTCTACCGAGTCCTCACCCCTTTGCTATTTAATCCACGGATGGATTGTTTTGCTCTTCCGTGAACAATTTACTAAAGTCTTCTGGCAGTTTGCTTCGTGTGCCGACTTGTCTACATTCACTGTAGAGCTGAGTCTCACTGGATCTGACATTGACAGCTGGCGGGATGCGCATTGCAACAGTGAACACAAGCTAGTTGACTTCCTTCTCGGTGGCATTGGTGAAGGGCAGCAAGGAGCAGGGAGTCATCTAACCACACGTCGCAAGTGAATATCGAGAAGAAGTACTGGGTCGACCTGCAATCTAACATGGAGCATGGCCCGGATGGCCGGGGTCTTGACAATGTCTGAATGGTACGTGAGCGTGGAACACTCGTGATAACGAAAAATGGCACATCTGGGTCGCTGTACTGGTAGTCGCGGTTTTCACGAGGAAGGAGCGAACGAGGAAGGCACGACCGCGATGTTGTTGTTTTTGAATTCGCACAACCTCTCTTCTCTTCGCACTCTGCTCGCAAACCTCAACAACTCCAAACATCGGTCTACCACAAACACACCTCATATCATAGGTGCCACATTGACCAGAGTTGCTTGCTGCCGCTACCATCGTTTACCAGTGAATTCACACCGACGACCATTGACACTGACGACTTTCAGATTCTCGTAGTCACCGCGATTGCAACATCCTGGCCATCATGGACATGGCCGCGACTAACGCGAACCTCGACACCGGCGCCTACCAAGGCCATTTCCCGCCGCCTGCAAGCATCAACCCACTTACGCCGGGAGTCAGGTACGCCGTGATCACCGTTGCTGCATGCGGACTCGCCTCGTTCGTCGCCACCCTCATGGTATTCACCTCTCTCCTCTACCGACTCATCACCTGGCAGGCCCGCACCACGGCCGCGCTTCACCGCAGCCAGTTTGTCATTCTGTTCCTCAACCTCGTCTTCGCCGATCTCTGTCAATCC
>MSJI02000553.1:0-92673 GCA_001931905.2 Cladosporium sp. IMV 00045 | reverse complement strand
AAAAAAAAAAAAAAAAAAAAAAAAAAAAAAAAAGACAATCCGATTCTATTGCAGCACAGCAGACATTCATCGCTATGACTGTGAAGATTATCAACAAAACCGTGCTTCCTCCAGCGAATCTTCCATGTTGACCTTTTTGCTCAGGAAGAAACAGAAGCAGAACGTCGACATATGGCTCAACATCGTGGGTCCCAAATGTACAGTGTTATGTTCCACCGGGAAAATTACGCAGATCTCGATTGACGAAGAACTACAGACTGGGACAACAATGTAGAGCCTGAGGGGGTGAGGGAACACCACCCTGGGTTCGTCTGGTACGACTTGAACGTGAAAAGTACGTTCTGAAAAGAAGTCCGTAGAACGCTCCGTGCCACTTGCTTAGTCAGGTACAGTCAATACAGGCCCAGATCAAGAGATCACGAAAGGGATGGCTGTTGTGTCGGGTGTTGTAAGTGCGGATCCATGGCTTGTATATTGCTTTCCTTGTCAGTTGTCAGCTGACACAAGAACGGTGACAGTTTCCGTTCGCGACCGTCATACCAGGTATAATCTTCTCAACGCTCCTGAAAACCAACGTTCTCCGAAACAGCGATATCATACCAACTAATGTCAAGAAGTATCTCTATGCAGGTGAGACTTCTAGCCCTTCACTGGCCATGCTCTGGACTGACGACAAGCACCAGGCGCGATCGCACAAGACGAAGGGGCTCACATCTCGCCATGCCAATGGACCAACATTTACAGCACCGACAAGACCTTCGAGATCCACGGCGGCGATATGAAGTTCGAGAAGATCGATCCAGCTACCAATAATGGGAAGGAATATAAAGCCGTGCTGACGGGGTTGGAGATTCGAAAGACTGAGGGTTGACTTGAGATCTGGATGCGGACTTGCTTTGAAGTAGCTAGCGGAACGGACAACATGCTGATGGCATGAGCAAGCAAAGCAGTGGAATTTCATCTTCCAAGAGGGGGCCCTCCTCAAAGTAACGTTGCCTGCGACTGTAGTTCACATACCGGTCTAGAGTACAGCAAGCCACAGTCAAGCCCTGGAAAACTTCCTATAGCCTTTGCCAGCAACAAAAGTCGCCTGCCACGGCACCCCGGCGGCTCCTTCAAACAACGAGACAAAGAAGTCACCGTGAGCTGGTCCATCGATATCCATGCCCTTGGAACTGCCATCTGGCTTCCTCTCATCGACGTAGAAGAACCTGCGACCAGCGTCAGCCTTTCATGCTACAAGTTTGCATTACACGTCAAACTTACTTGTAACCCTTCTTGCCATAGACAGCAGAAGCAAGCTCGATGATCTGTGCAGAAGCAGCCTTTCCGGCGCCAAGTGTCAACAAGGCCGGGGCGGGGCCTTCGTTCAGCTTGTTTCCCGTGTACAGGAAAGCCTTCGCAGCCGTAGATGGCAAGGCGTCGAAGCTTACGAGGGCCTCTTTGACGGCGGCGTAGAGGCTCGTCGTGTTGATGGCAATGTCGCTCTCGAAGTCGGCAAGAGAAGTAGCAACCGGGTCATCGGCTGAGGTGAAGTGAGCTGCGGCAGCTGAGCATTGCGTTAGCTGGGGTGAAGAAGGTCAAGCGTGAAATGGACATTACCATTGTACACGATGACGCTGGGCTCGCCCCATTGCTTGCGCAAAGAGCTGAACGCTTCGCCGATCGATGTGGGTCTAGATGCATCTGCACTCAGGAAGAGATTGTCTCCCTTGCTGTCCTCTGGTTTGAGAGATCGGGCTGCGAGAGCAATGCGGAAGCCTTTGGATCTGAAAGCCTCAGCGGTACTGGCGCCAATACGCTTGCCAGCGCCAATGATAAAAGCGATTGGTTTGCTCATGATTCCCGGGTGCCTGAGTGATGAAGAGGTAGTATGTGTGTTGTGATCGCAATGGGAAATGCAGTCAGATCAACTACCTAATATACAATTCGATCCGAGCTAAAGCTGATTATATTCGGAACGCATATTAGGAATCAAGATCCTGCGGATTCCGCTCTGAACATTGTCTTCTTGGCCATGTGCATGCTGATTCATGGCTTTGTAGTAGCAAGCCGTCAATTCGGAAACCTGAAGTCACCCGTGCCGGACGTAAGACGACCTTGCGATCTGGATGCTTTTCGAATCCCAGTTATGCACACTGTGCATCAACTAGAATTTCCCGCATCAATCAAGTTCGAAAGCTTCAAAGCGTAAAGTGGGTAGATTGTCAGGAGTTTGATCAGCAACGGACTTTGGTGTTCCGCTTCTTGGCCGAGCTGACAAACCAAGGACGAGGTTCTTTGACTTCCTGACGTTGACATCTGTGATTCGCCAGTCAAGCAAAATCGATGGGAAATGACATGATGTGAAAGTATTATGTTCGTCGTTGACATGTTAATTGATGGTCATACTGCCAACATGTATTAGATCAGGACGTCTTCGCCGACATGATGGCTATCTTGTAGGTGTCGTAACCAAGAAGCCTTACTACAGCCTGCAATGTAGCAGCGTCTGCATCTACTCCTTCTTGACCTCAACGGTACCAGTCTCCTCCATGCTCTTCTCATCGACGTCCTTTGGTCCCACGCTGACATTACCCCTCTCGACCTGAGCCATATCCTTCGTGGCCTTTCTGGTCTTCCAAGCCGGCGTGCCGACGTAAGGGATGCCGTTAGGATCCTCAAACATGAGCTGCGTCTGCTCCAGAGTCTTGCCGGCCGTCTCCGGGAACAAAAGGGCCGCGTGGATCAACATGGCCAAGTTGAAAACACCGAAAACGATGTACACCTTCCACCTGATGGTCGCAAAGGCCTCAGGCACGAAAGCGCTAAGCGCGGTGTTGAACGCCCAGTTGGCGGACGTTGCCAACGCCACAGCCTTGCCGCGAACACGTTGAGGGTATACCTCTGGTGGGTAGACCCAGGAGATGGGGCCCCAAGTGATGGCGTAGCTTGCGACGAAGAGGTATGTGCAGGCGATGAGACCCTGTGCCGGAGCGCCAGAGACTTCCATCGACTGTTGGGGTACGCCGTTGACGCCGTCCGGACGAACGATTCCAGTGCCGCCCATGATGCCGGCGTTGGCGAACATGAAAGACATCATTAAGAATGCACCGATCATCAGAGGAACGCGGCGTCCCCACTTGTCCATCCAGATCAGAGCAGGAACAGTCATGACAACGTTGATGATGTACTGGATCGAGGAAGCAAGAAGATTGGCACTGCCCTCGTAACCTGCCATGCCGAAGATGTAGGTGATGTAGTACCTGTGAGCTGGTAATTAGCTTGTAGTCCGATGCAAAAAATGAGATCAAATCAAACACTTACATCATGACGTTCATGCCAGTAAGCTGCGACCAGATCTGAGTGAACATTCCGATGTGTGTGCGGTAGATGTTCTTGGGATAGAACAGCTCCCAGTAAGTGACATCGGCGAACATGGCTTCAGTCGCGCACATCTCGCGAATGTCGTTCATCTCGTACTGGACGAGAGGGCTGTCAGGGTCGCCCTTGCCGTGAATCAGAGTTAGGATCCTGTGGGCCTCCTCCCAGCGGTCCTTGCGAGCGAGCCAGCGAGGGGATTCGGGCATGAAGACCATGAAGCAGAGGAGGAGGACACCGGGCACCATTTGGATACCCCAACTAAGAGTTTGTTAGTCGAAGATCAAAGACTTCGAAGCTTCGGGGATTCAGCAGACTCACGGGATACGGAAGACCGCTTCACTGTAGGTATCAGGCTGATCGCCTCCGACGAACGACGCTCCGTATGAAACGCTGTCTGTTGTTAGCTCTGCCGCGGGACGATCGGAAGCCGCAAAACGTACTAGTAAAGAATCAGGATACCCCAAGTGATGGCCCACTGCTGGAGACCGACAAGACGACCGCGCTTGGTAGGCGGCACGCACTCGCTGATGTACACGGGCACCTGGGCAGACTGGATGCCGACGCAGAAACCGTTGATGAGACGTCCAACGACAAGCATGGCGATGTTCTGGGAAGCGCAGGTGATGGCTGAGCCGATGATCCAGATCACGCAGCCGATCATAATGGCATATCTTCTGCCCAAGATGTCTGAGAGATAGCCAGAGATGAGAGCACCCAGCCAAGAGCCTGCAGTCATGGACGCAGTAATACCTCCCTGCACAGGAGGGCTCGGTCCGCGGCACATGCCATTGTCGTCGAAGCCATTGTTGTTGAAGTAGCATTTGTATGAAGTTGTGCCGAGGATGGCGCTCATTGAAGAGATATCGAAGCCTGGCAACACAAGGTCAGCTACACGTACAGACTTGAGTATGGTATCCTGCAATGTTCTTACCGAACAGACCGCCACCGATGACGGCGACGGTCGCAACAATGTAAACATTGCTGATCGTATACATGGCCGCAACGTGGTGCAGACCCAACGAAGTGAAGTGAACGTGGGACTCTTGAGCAAAAGGAAAGGAAGGGAGCAGCTCGAGGATAGCCGGTGTATTATATCGACAGAGGAACGAAACGCACGGATAGACGGCATTTGCGGCCAACACTCACAGACCCCTTCGAAGCGATCTTCGACGGTGGAGTTCTCCTCATGAAGTTCTCCACAGCACCGCAAACGATTCGCGTGTGGGCTCTCCGCCACGGGGATGCTGGGTCGAGCTGGGGAGGCATGGGAGGGTTTGGGAAGGGACTCCGCCCACATGGGGTGCCATGGGGGTTAGAGTCTGAATGTCGGGATGTGGACATCACGGGCATCGTCTCCAGAGTCGCAACTTCACTGGCTCGTCTGGCTAGGGCAAGCTTGTTGTCAAGACCGATATACATCCTATATTGCCCGATGCGTCGAGGATGCACTTGGCGAGCCTCCGAAATTCTCACCCAGAATCTCCATGTCTCCAGTGCGCGGGGGAAAACGAGATGCAACCGCTCTCGGTGATTGCAGAATCCGGTGCGGCGTGCGATGTGGATAAATCCTTTGGAATGTCGGCCAATGATAGTATCACAGAGCGAAGAGTTTTCCTTTCATGTGAACATGGCCGGTTTGCTGCGATTCATGATTGGAACGGACTCTACCGTCTCTCAGTTCTCGAGAGGGATATCGGCGGCGAAGTGGCGGGAAACTGCAAGCACGTGTCCATACGAGTCATCCTCTGTGCGAGATGCAGAAGTTGGCAACGCTTGTTTCGCCTGCTCGCCGGTATCCGTAATGCACAAGGCCACGCGACGGCTTTTGGGCGTGTGCTTGTCACGCCCTTAGTGCCAGATCATTAGGTGTTGTTCACTCTCGGGCGCTTGGCCAAAAGCATCCCGACGTGATTTAGACGAGGGTTCTGCCGGCCTTGACGCACCTCGCCTATCCGGCCACATCGGAAGTCGTCATGAGGATTGAGGTGTGGTTGACTTTCTTGTTATTTGCAGGTACCGCGTGACTTTTCACCGGGTTTGACTGTCTGGTGGCGTTCACGGCCCGCGGAGGCTGCTTGCTTTGTTTTGACGTCTTGTGTTGAGGGAGAATACAACAGGAACGTACAATTGTGATGGAAAGGGAATGGTTCAGGCCAGCAGCATCATTGCTGCGTTCAAATTGCTGCTTCCTATGATAGCAGCCACCACCAGACGACCCATCTTGCCCAGACACAACTCAACAGCAGAGCACATATTCTCAAGTTCCACATCACCAATCTCCGGAAAACAATCCTGCTTCACCACTTCCGACAACAGCCATTTGAAGTCCAAAATATCACCCTCCCCTCCGCGGTTCACCACCGTCACGGCCCTCAGCAACAACAGATCCGATATGGACGCAACGCAGCCACCAAACAATGGCTCCGTCGCGTGAATTTGCTCGATCGTCCCCCCTCCAACCTCGATCACATCGACGTATAACCGGAAGCCATGGGACGTATCATATGCAAGCTTGCCATCGCATCCGTATGAGAAGCCGGGAGCACCAGCCAATGCTCGTTCCAAGATGTCGCATACGGCCGCTTTGCTGCATGCAACGTCCACGTCCTCGGAGCGCTAAGGCGAGTTGTGGACAATGCTGGCTGCGCCACCGACGAGAACTATCTCGGAACGGAGCTCTGGGCGTGCGAGACTGACGACGGCGGCGAAACACTCCAGGAGTGCATCACGACGGTTCGTGGCGATGGGTATCCTGGTCGGCATGTCTCGATGGCGTGTGACACAGGTTGTATCGCGATGACTGATGATACTCCCTATTAGCTTGACGAGAGGGAGAGATGGCTTACCGCTGGATCTTGAGAATCGATGCAGAGCTGAGAGTGCGCTGGGTAAGATGAATCGAATGCTGATCGTCGGTTAGCACGAGTATGCGATTGAGGCTGAGCGTGACTTACGCAGCTCTGCTTGGACGAAGTATGTTTATCTGTCTGGTGGTTAGCGGATTGTCTTCTGAATGAGTGCGTGCAAACTCACGAAAATTGATAGCGATGACACGATGGAACGATGATAGCGATGGGTTGCTTGGAAGAGAGTATGTGATGATCAAAGAGCTTGTCGCAAAGATGCCTTACGTGCATCACAGGAGCCTGTCGTAATGGAGACCATCTCGTCACGGCAACCTATCATCAGGTGTACAGATGTGGCAGCTCTGTTCGACTCAGGGGCACCTACCTTAAGTGGCCTATCGATACCTGCCTTGCGGTTTTGAAGTCGAGCTGTAGCATCCATCACCGAAACCGAAACTCGCTTCATTGTGGCTTGTCTGATATGAAATCATTAGGCTCGATGATGACAAAGACTTGACTGTCCGCGCTTCGTCATCATCTATAAGGTAGTATTTTCCCTTTGCTGTGGATCACATCCCATTCTGACCTAAGCGTACGGCATCTGGGGCCATGTGGAAACACAACTCTCGGTACGCTATCGTGGGACGTCCGCATAAGCAGAATTGTTGTCAGCAAAGTCTATTGCAAAAGCATTTGGTGTATTAAATGACACTGCACCTACTGCTCATATTCGTACATCCACAATCCATCCCAATTCAGCCCAACAGACCAAACCAAACCAAAAGACAGTCCATCGCTGTACCACCCAGCAAAACACATCACAACACATACAAAAGCTCACAGCATATCGCTTCCGGCTTCATCGCAGCCTTCGCTTATCCCACAAATACTGTGATCTCAAGAAGCAAGCGTTCTGAACGGCAGTCCACGCATACAGCGACATGGCCGCTGAGATCAAGACCCGGATCTTTATCATCTCCGACACTCACGGAGAGGCTCTTCTCCACAACCCCAAGGGTAGTTACGATGTCGCCATCCACTGTGGCGACATGACCGAAGAGTCTAAGCTTGGAGAATTCAAGACGGCTCTCCAGCTCTTGATGGAAATCGACGCGCCGCTCAAACTCGTCATAGCCGGCAACCACGACATCTCCCTGGACACGCCTACTCTGCAGAGGATGCTATCTGACCACTCCACCAAAGAAGACCTCACTCTCGTCAGGAAGACCTACGGCGATTTTGGAGAAGCGCGCGCGTTGTTCGACTCCGAAGAAGCCAGAGCAGCCGGAGTGGTATTCCTCGACGAAGGCATGCACCGCTTCCCGCTCGCAAACGGCGCGGCGCTTTCAGTCTTCGCATCGCCCTACACGACATCATCAGACGCCTCCTGGGCGTTCCAATACCTCCCGGCAGACGACCATACCTGGGCAATCGAAGAAAACACCGACATCGTGATCACGCACTCCCCTCCACACGGAGTGCTCGATTACACGGACAGAAAGAGGACGGGCAGCGCGAGTCTCTTCGCGGCCGTGGCGCGAGCGCGACCACGCCTGCACTGCTTCGGACACATCCACTCAGCTTGGGGGGCGAGAGCCGTGGCCTGGCGAGAGACGCTGAGCGAGACTCCATCGCATTTCACGGATATCGACAACGAGCGGTCGCGTACTATCGAGAGTCTGGCGACGCTGAGGCCAAAGAAGATCGACTCGCCAGAGATACTGGCGGAGAAAGCGGCGAAGGTCGGGGTTTTTGATGGCCAGGGTTGCGTTGAAGCACGAGAGGTGCTGGGGAAGGATCAAACTCTGTTTGTTAATGCGGCGATTGAGGGACCGGAAGATGGTGTGCAGCAACATCCTTGGGTTGTGGAGATCGATCTTCCTCGTGCTGGTGGTTAGAAGGGCATAAGTCTGGCTGGCCTTTCATCGAGAATACAATGTTTATGTTACTGCGTTTCTTGCAGTACTGCAAATGTTATTGCATTAGTTTCCTACAGAACATCTCAGCAAGCTCAACCCTGCATCCTGAATAGTAATTGCCATCGGCGAACACTCCGTAATCTCCCTTGAAAGTCTTCCTCCACAAACCCTGCCAATACCAAAGAAAAACCGCCCTCCACATCCCGAATGTATCACCCAGCCCGCGGACGTCAACGAATTACATAACCGTGCAGCAAACAAAATCCACACCAGGTGCTCTTCTGCTGGCATCGGGGCCGAAACTAAGGCCAGCCCTACGAAATTCGCAGATGCGCTTGAATTGCAGGTCCGGCTTCGTCTCTCCACAGCGCGGACAGTCCCAGATGGGTGTGCAGCAGGGCAGTCCGTGGAGGTGCGGGATACTCGCGGGGCCACGCGGTTGTGAGGCGGAGAAGTCGGGGCATGTAAGGAGGTTGTGCTTGGGAGAGCAAGGGTGGAGGAGTTCGAGCCTTGAAGGCGTGGAGTTAGTAGTCTTTTGGAGAGAGGTTGGCGGAATTGGCGGGATTGATGGAAGAGAGGGCGGTGTACCAGGAATGCCCACAGACGGGAGAATAGCGGAAGCGGGTCTTGCACATGTTGTGGTTTGGATGGAAGTCTTGGTCTTGATGCTGGGCGGTGGTCTGGTGTAAAGCTTGTCGTGCTCTTGAGTGGTTGTCGAGCTGCCTTTGCAACATATGGTGGATGCCCGATGTTGGCCGCCATTCAATGTCATTGTGTGTTTGATGAATCCAAGGCTTTCTTTGCTGGTGTGATTGCTGAGAGGTCAAGCGGTCCGTTCAGCCTTGCGCGGACATCGATCACGCGGCCAGCGAAGTTTGACCAGAGCAATCCATCCACTACTTATGAGCGCACAAATCGTTTGTCTCCAGCCAAGCGCTCCGTGCTCCAGACACCTCAAGTCTCTTCCGCAATGACCCAGTCATAGAGCGAATCCAAGCAGCTCCTTCCCAGGCCTCGCTCCCATCTCCCAAGCTTTCGCATCAAGGATCCACCTCCCAAGACCCTCCCCTCAAGATATTGTTCGTCTCAATTCTTCCCATCCGCCCTCTCCGCGGCCCTCCTAGCCTCAACCTCCGCCTCATTCCCCTCCACCTCCCTCTCCCTAATACTCAACATAAGCTCATACATCTGCGCGATCTGCTCATCGCTCATCTTATCCACCTTAGCCTTATCCATCTTCTCCCCCCGCCAATTGTCCCCCTCGATCATCTGCGTGTAGAGTTGCCATTCGGTCAGAAAGCCGACAATGTGCACAGGGTTGTCGATTTTCTGGTGCGCGCGAAACTCAGACTTGACGTACTCGTCGCCCAGCACGCGCATTTCCGCGGGGAGGTGTTTGCGGTGGGCGCGCAGGAGGCGGCGGTAGAGTGGGATCGGGGGCAGGAGGGCGGTGGGTTCGGGTTTGAGGCCGCGGCGGAGGCTGGTGGGGGTTGCGAGGAGGCGTAGGGTGGGGCGCATGGTGGGTGAGGTGTAGGTGGGTGGTGAGGGAGGAGCGGTGATGGCGGTGGGGAGATCTAGGGTCAACTGTTGAAGAGGTGTATTATAATCAAAAAGAAGTGTTGGAAACAAGAGTCGAGAAGTCAATGACCGCATGCCGCATGAAAGGAGATAAGCGGAGATCGAGAGAACGGGATTTGCCGAGGCTGAAGGCTCGCTCCATCTTTCAAGACAACTTTGAATATCTCTGCCAAACTTGGTCATCAGCAAAGTCGTAGCAAGACAAGAAGATATACCGCGTCGTCCTCCAAGAAGACATTTTCGGGCTCGTCTGGTTACTGGCGCAGGTATAAACCCGAAATTCAGGACGAACGAAGAAGCCAAAAGAAAAAAGGAAAAAAAAACATGCTACCAACCCCATCAACCTCTCACGTCTCCTTCGACAACATCTACGAACCGGCCGAAGACTCATACCTCCTTCTCGACACCCTCTCATCAACCAACGAAGTGTCCTTCCTATCCAATCACTTCCCATCCTCAACACCCTCACCGCTCGTCCTCGAAGTCGGCGTCGGATCAGGCGTAGTCCTAGCCTTCGCAGCAGCCAATGCGCAAACCATCTTCAAACGATCGGATGTGACCTTCCTTGGTACAGACGTGAACCCCTTGGCGGCAATAGCAGCATCTCAAACGGTCAAAGTTGCCACGGACGAGGTGGCAGCGCAGGGGAAAGCAGTGCCGGCTTTCCTCAGCGTGGCGGTGGCGGATTTGACCTCTGCTGTTCGGGAGAAGGAAGTAGACGTCTTGATTTTCAACCCGCCTTATGTCCCCACTGAGTCGCTTCCTGTACCTCTTGATGCGCAAGAGATGGGCTCCTCTGCCGTTTTCGAGCGGGACTCGAAACTGCTCGAATTGTCCTACGCTGGCGGTGCGGACGGGATGGAAACGACAGACCGGCTTCTGGAGCAGTTGCCTCCCATCCTGAGCGAGCGTGGCGTTGCATACATCCTGTTGTGCGCGCAGAACAAGCCTGAAGCAGTGAAAGAGCATGTGCGCTCATGGCCCGGTGGATGGAATGCTGAGACTGTGGGTTCCAGCGGCAAGAAAGCCGGGTGGGAGAAGCTGGTCATCGTGCGCATTTGGCGGGGATGAAGTGCTGCGCATCCATAAAGGAGAGTCCATCTCTTCGTATGGTTCCAAGCTCTTGCCTCACTCACTCCAGCTCCGTCGGATCAACGTCGCCGCCGTAGTGGAAATTGGACAAACCCTCATTCCACGGCTCATTCGCACCGACTACAGAATCTGCAGGCACGGGCTTCGGTGGGATCAATCCAAGAGCCATCATATCTTCAGAGAGCACTTGCGAATCCTGACGATCCCTCGACGCATCCAACGGGAGCAAGTTGATATCGAACTCCTCATCGTCCTCGCAAGCATGATCATTGATGCAGCCGGCCTTGTACTTGAGCACCTCGCCAATATCCCCACGATGCGTCACCACATGCTCCATGTACATTCGTGTTCCGTGAAACACGGCACCCTTTCCAGTGGAAAAAGTGCAAAACAGGCATTGATAGGCGTATTGCTGGCCTTTTGCCTGCTTTTGCTGCACGTGGGATTTGGCAAGGAAAGCCCATCGCCATTGCACACCGAGCTTCTCGTCCTTCCACACGCGTTCCCAGATCTTATCCGCTCTCAGCTGACCCATGAAGCTGCACTTTGACGACTTGCACGCGAGGTAGTTGACAGTGACGGAGGAATAGCCTGAGCGTGAGTAGGAATGCTCGCTGCACTTTTCGAGAGCTGTCTTGTCGCCGTTCTGAAGGCGGACGGCGTTTTTGCAGAAGCCAAGATAGTTGTTTTCTGGCGTCGGAGTCGGAAGCATGATCGAGGTGTTTCGAGTCGATAGACGCTGGTTTGTTGGTGGGGAGCTGTTTTGACGTTCTGTCGCTTTTTCGTGGGATTCGGCCTTTCCCCAAATCTTCGCAGGGTCGTCCTAGAAAGAAGTCAGTATTGTTGACGTGGTTCGTAGAAATACTGTTTGTGCAACGCACTGCGAACTAGTTAGTACACCTCCTCAATCCACAAGATCTACAACAAAACTCACCCTCCCAAGGCTGATAATCCCAACTCTGCGCCGTCTGCGCCATCGACTGGCCAGAGCCAGCACTAACGGAAGACCTAGCCTCGCTCGAACTCGTAGCCGCTCTAGCCAGAGCGTTATTGACAGGCGAGCTAGGTCTAGGAGAGTCGTGCGCCCGTTCTTCTAACAGCGCAGTGGGCGTCTGCACGCCAGATCTGTCTCCATGACTGCTGGTCCTGTTGTGGCGAAGGAACCCGAGTAGCGAGCTGCCTCGTTTCGACCTTCGAGGGATATTTTCAGCGCCGGATCCAGCGTCCTCTTCGCCTGAAGCGTCGCGAGAGGGCGTGTGGTTGCTTTGCGCCCACGTAGGCGAGGGCTTGAGCTCTGGCTTGGGTGAAGTAGGAACGGGTAAAGTATTTCTTTGTTTCGGAGAGATCAAGGCGGGAACGATATTCTGCGTGGAAGTCGGCGAGATTTCGAAGTTGATAGGCTCGGCGAGAAAGAGTCTCTGCCTGAGCTCGATGAGGGTGTTCATAGTCTTGTCCCTGCCGGCGTCCGCGACGTCGACGAGGTGTCGAAAGTCAGTGATCGCATCGTCGAAAGCGGCATTGCGCAGTTCTTGCAGCAGGCTGCCTTGTAGTTGTATGGTGATTTGTTGCAGAGCTATGACAGCTATGGTGTCGCCGTCCTCGAAAGCTTTGCCAAAGCGTGCGACGCCTCTTTGCTTCTCGCGCTCGATGTCTTCCGGTGCTTGATCTACGGACTCTTCGAGTAGGCGACTGGGTGGGGCGGCTCGTTTCTGTGCGCGCTTGATTTTGATCTTCTCGATGATGTGGCCGCCGTCGCGGTAGGCGGAGACGACTGCTGCGACGCAGGCCTGGGCGAGAGCAGTGTTAGCAGGTCTTGCAGAAGTAGAAGGTATATTTACGCGATATATATGTAAGGCTCGAAGAGCGGTGTGTTGAGAAGTGACGTGGACTTACAAGAATGCCGACAACCTCACCTACGACGGACATTGGGAGGTTGGTGGAGCAGTATGAGAGGATAGTGTTCGCATTACGCTGTGTGAAGAATGAGAGGTTTAGCAAGACTATCAATATCTTGACAGCAAGGTATAGGGCGAAGACGCATGTGAGGTAAGTGTGTGTAAGAAGAGGGCAAGAGAGGGAGAGTCATGAAGAACGTGAATGGACTCGGCTGAGGTCTGGCAGCCAGCCAACCAGCCAGAAGTGGCAGGAGCTGGGTGTGTTGGCATGGCTTAGCTTACTTACGTGAACCTACACAGAAGAGGTACATACCATCTATCTTCAGCCTTGCTCAGCTGGATCGCAGGAGATCATGTTCAGTAGTGTGAGTGGCGTGCCGATACATATCACATGCAATCAATCGTATACAAAGCAACCTTATTTATCAGCTCTCTGCTAAGCCACAACCGCGGTATTAAAAGACCGGTCATCATGCATGCACCCAGTCAGCAGTCCTCCGATTCCTCTCACCGAAAGGCGCCCAGGAAAAGAAACAAAGGAAGAGAGAAAGGGCCGTTCCCACTTCGATTGTCATGTCATGTTATCTTCTCTGCCCCGCGTTCGGCGATAACCCTCTGTCTCTTGCCCTTCGTCATTTCACGGCTTCATCCGATCACAGTGGAGAGACGATTATCGAAAGTGGATCTTCAGTGATGAATTGACTTTCCCCCGCCTTCTCCTCGTGCTCCGAGGAACTCTGTTATTCATCTTGAGATGATCGTTGTTGAACACTGACTGTCATGAAATCGTTTGTTATCTCTTCACATGTCCATCTTCTTTCTCTCTAAACTATATCTCAATGTCTACCGCCCATCCCACCAAGTGTAATTGTTCGTCTGCTCCACACTATCAAACACAAGCTCACTGCTGCTATTGAGCGGCCTCTCAGGCCAAACATTCAACAAACCAACCCAAGCCTCAAAGCTCTTGACAACCGCCCTCGCGCCCTCGGCCACATACAGGCCATAGCCCGTGCTGCAAGTCTGGCTGGGGTACACGCGCGTGCTCAGCGCGAAGCGCTCGTTGACAAACACCTCCACCAGACTGCCGTCGACGATGACGTGCATGGTGATCTCCTCCTGCTGGCCGGTCGCGGCCAGAGTGTACGGGTGGAAGTAACCCGTCAGTGTGCCGTTGCCGAATTCCTTGATGTGGCTGCTGGCGCTGCGGTCGACGAGGATGGTGCTGTTGGAGGGGTTGTAAAAGATGTCCGTGTGCTCGCTCCCGTCTGGCGAGGCAGCAATGGTCAAGCCGACGGCTCCGTCGCAAGAGGGGGAGAAAGTGGCGAGGATTTCGTAAGAGGGGGCGGATCCCTTGGATAATATCTCGGACGAGGTGTAGGTCTTGTTCGTGCCGTGGTGGGTGTGCTCAGAGCCTTGGCGCAAGCCCTCGATGATCTCGGGGGCAGGTCTGTGGCCTTGCGTTGAAGCATCGTACGTGCCGTCGCCACGCTGCTTGACGACAACATCACCGGCGCTGAGGGAGCCGTTGGGGTTGAGAACGCCGTCGACTTCGTGGACGAAGATCTCGCGAGGGATGGTCAAGGCACCCTGGAAGCCTTGCTGGTTGGTGCTAAAGTAACCACTGTCGCCGACGATGTCCTCACGCGACCAGACCCACTGGATGCGGCGGTCGTTCTTGGTGTCGTTGAACTGAGTGATGGCATAGCCGTTGCCCCAGTCGGCGACACCACCTGCGATCTGATTGAACTGTGCACTGCCGTTCTCGCGCTTGGTGATCGTGCCTTCGGCCCAGAGACCCCATTGCGGGGATGGATGCCAGGAGATGTTACCGCCCTCAGTGCCGTAAGTGGTATAGTAGTGGAGATCACCCTTGCTGTCGGTGAGAGAGTAGAAGCCGGAGACCTCGAAGTTGAAGCCATTGGTGCCAGTGGCGAGAAGAGAGCCGAACGAAGAGTTGTTTTCGGGTTCCCACAGAGCTCCAAGGAAGGTCCAGTCAGTGAGATCGCTAGCAGGGGCGGACCAAAGCGGCATGCGAGGTCCGACGCCCTTGATGCCAGAGCCCATGACCATGTAGTAGTGCGGCTCAGAAGCGCCCAGGAGGTTATCCATTGCTGGCCACGGTTCAAAGAAAGGGTCGCGATTACCAGTAAGGTTCCAGTACATAGGAGCAGTCTCGGTGGTTGCATTAATGACCGGATTGTTCTCATACTCTTGCCAGGTCTTTCCGCCGTCAGTGCTGTAGGCAAAGCTCTGAGTTTCGGTGTATGGTTCGTAGGGAATGCGCCAGTTGGTAGGAAGGTGGGCGACAGAGGTGTAGAAGAGCAGCAGAGTACCGTCTTGCTCGCCCTGAAGGTTCACTGCCTGGCCGGTACCACTGAAGATACCAAGGCCGTTGTAAGAGCCATTGCCGGTAGGACTTAAGGCGGCCGCTGCATCGTCTTCCCAGCCACCCACGTCCTCCCAGGTAATCATGTCTTTGCTGATGGCGTGGCCCCAGGAGATGTTTCCCCTACATCGTAAAATGTCAGTCAGAATTTTGTGGTGACGAGAATAACCCATTGGATAGAGCTTTACTTACCAATTGATGTGATGAGGATGCCACTGGTAGAAGATATGGTACTCATCCCTCGTCGGGTCGTACATAGGCGCACAAGGATCATTCAACCAGCCAGCAGGGGAGTTGACATGGCTGTAAGGTCTCCAGCGGGTGAAGAGGGAGTTGTTGCCTGCAGCACGAATCTCGTCGGCATCGATGGAGGAACAAGATTGGTTGTCGCCAACGAGTGCGGAGACAGCAGGCACCGCTGCGAGGAGAGCGGTGCTAATCGAGGAGGCCTTCATGTTGACAAGATCCCGTGAAGAGGAGCGATGAAGGGAGTGGTGAGGCGCATCACTTACCGTACTGCGAGGGCCGGTCAGTTAATATAGTCGCCGGCGATGCTCCTGGCCATGAGCGACATTCTGCCCAGCCCCGCTCGTATTGGCAAGACTTAGCCTACGCATGGTAAGAGGCGCGGTAGAAGTGAGGAGTCGAGATACACTTTTTCCTTCACTCCCCATGAGATGGAACTAAGGAAATGCCGGAGATGAGTGAGGTCATGGGCAAACAGCAAATCACAGACGACACAGATACCCGCCCTGGGCCCGAGCGCAGGAAATCAAGACCCCAAGACCCCAAGCCTTCCCCCATACTGCATTCTCCGCTGCGGGTGACTCCAGAAAAATAGAAGGGCCGATTAGCGAACGGGCCTCGGGACGTTCGATGGAACAAGGGCAGAACAACCGATGAGAAGATCTGAAGAAATGCCCACTTCTTTCACCGTCCGAGCCGATCGAAGAAGTGGCAGATCTTCAGGGACAGGAATGAGAGTCGTTGATCAGCACCTCACAACCCTGCAAGCACATGGTCATCATCCTTCTCTTGCTAACATGAAAGATAATATGATCTGAGTCGATGGCACTGACGATATGTCACCATTGATCGTTGAGCAATTTATTCTTCCCCGCGTGCCGCAGACGGGAAACGACCGTGCATTCTTGTCCGGTCTAGGAGGTAATAAACTTGCATGGCATGCCGTGTCGCCGCAGTAGCACCGTGTTGGTCTGTTCTGCGCATGTTAGGCACTGTGATCACTTGACCGTGCTGTCTGAGATGCTGTTCGCGTTCGTGCTTGCAAAGCATTGATTTTCGGATAATCGCGGGTTGGCTGGTGTGGAAGAAGTGAACTTGCGGCCGAATCGTCCCATGCTTATGTCACGTTGAATAGTCGATTTTTGAGAGATTAATGAAGCTACCGTTACTTGTGTGTATCTCATCAACTCAAGCACCTCATCCACCGAGCTTGCTATGGATGTCCAGGCGATGGCTCTTTAAGACCAGAGGATTGAGATCATATTTATTCTCTATGCTGGTCCACGGCCCAGGTTGGCTTCGATTGATCAGAGGATCAATGCCACAGCTCACCATCGAGAACAGATCTCTTCCACCATGAGCTGTGTGCTGTCGTTGTCCACTCTTGGAGTATGTCTCAAACATCCACAGCCCCATGGCCCTTTAGAAGAATAGGCCAAGAGCAGCCTCAACGAACCGATGCCACACATGCCACCGTTACAGAAGAATCTCCTAGCCGGTCTCTTCCTTCTCAATCCTTCTTCTCCAAATCCTGATAAACCTCCACGCCAAACATCTTCCCCACAACCCAACTGTGGCCCGTCACAGAAATCGGCCCACCCCTCCAAAGCGGCAGAACCTGGCTTCTATCCTTCCTCCTAGCCTCGATCTCCCTCAACAGAGTCCCCCTCTGAAACGCAACGACATCCGCCCCCTCAATCCGTCCAGTATTCACGTCCGCCGCCAAAGCCCAAACGCCCACAGCATCAGCCTGTCCTGTCCAGCCATTGCGTCCCGCCAGATTGACAAGTTCTGAGCAGGAATATGATTTCTTCTCTTCTATCGGCAGGCCTTCGAGGAGGGTCTGCTTGGTCGGCACGGAAGGGATGTGGATGTTGAGGGAAAACAGACTGGTGTTTCGGAGGAAGAGGTGGCGGCCGAAAGCGATGGCGAGGGCGACGGGGAAGTCTAGACCGAGAGCTAGGTTGCCGTGGACGGAGTCTTGGAGGCGGATTGTTTGTGTGTCGGGTGTGGGTGAGCGGTTGGAGTAGAAGGATAGTAGGCGGTGGAAGGGTGGTGTTTGGGTTGTGTTGCTCATTGTTGTGGAGGATGTGAGATGTGGATGAGCTTCGGCTGGTGCAAGTTGAGCTGCTGAATATCTGAGGAGCTTATCGAAACAACTGCGACTTGGGATGACTCTCGCAGTGGTAGAATAATTATTGGTGAATGTAGATGTTGATGAACAGACAGGACATCGATGTTCCAATGTTGATGACATGTGAATGATGACCTCACAAGCTTCAGCACAGACACGAGTGGGGTTCTGATGATGGGACGAAACACTGATAAAATCAACAACCATCCCATTTTCTCGTCTCATACATCAAATTGTAGGAATCGATCGATCTCGATGCACAGAAAATTGCCATTTGGTTGAAAAACGATGTCACCGCATCTTGGTCCGGTGGGAACTGTTTTACAAATTTCAAGTTTATGAAGCTCAAATCAGCTCACTCAATCGACAAAAGATGAGGATAGCGAGTTCCGTTGATACCTTGCCTGCATCGACCACCCGGATTAACGACATGCGTCCAAATAGATGAGATGCATACAACAAACGACATGTCAGCAAACCCCGCATTGGAAGATCACCGTGAGCGCTCAATTCGGACAACTCAATCATATTGGTTGGATGCATGCCACCTCGGGTAAGCATGTAATCAGCCTCTCAGACTGCAAGGCCACATGAGAATATATACATTGCAGAACCTCCGATGTTTCCAAGTGACCAAGCTGGTACCCAGTCCCGCCTTTTGACTCAAATATCTAATAACTCAAGCACCACGATGCCCTCCACAACATTCACCTCCTCCGACGCGGTCACCCCAACCGCCAACCCAAGCCTCATCTCCCTCCAAGGTAAATCCGTCGTAATCACCGGCGCCGCCAGCGGCATAGGAGAAGCATGCATGCGCAACTTCGTCGCCGCCGGCGCCTTCGTGACATTCGGCGACCTCGCCTCCTCACGCGCCGAAGCCCTCGTGACAGAACTAGGCTCTGACAAAGTGGGATTCGTACCTTGCGATGTGCGCAACTGGGCCGACCAGGCGGCTCTGTTCAAAACGGCCTCGTCGAAGCATGGCGGCAACATCGACATCGTCTTCGCCAACGCCGGAATTTCGGGTTCCGATCCCGTCTTCAACGATACCAGTGATCCAACACAGACGAGCCGGTCGAGCCCGATTTGAGCATCTTGCAGACGAACCTGGTGGGGTTCATGTACACTGCGAAGCTGGCTTTGCATTACTTTGCGCGCCAGCAACCAGCATCGGCAGGGGAGAGAGACCGCTGCTTGATCATGACGTCCAGCCTTGCCGGGTATGCGGACCACAACGGCGCGCCGCAGTACTCTGCTGCGAAGTTTGGGACGAGAGGCATGATGAGGAGTTTGAGGCGTATGCTGCCGAAGCAGGAGGCGAGGGTGAATATTATTGCTCCATGGTATGTCTGATGCTGCTGTTCCTCGTGACGATTGGGTTTTTAGGGTCAAGCTTGACTGATGAACAACTCGTTTACAGGTTCATTCGCACGGGAATCATATCCGGTGCGGCGCTGGAGAAGCTGCAAGCGAGCAATATGCCTTTCGCAGAGGTCGAAGATGCCGCTGCTGCGGTATTGCTTTTGGCCAGCAACAAAACGTTCAACGGTGAGTTGCGACTAGATCTGTTGTTGCGTGTTGATTCATAGTGGTGAAGCTGATCATGGACTTGCAGGACGCGCGCTCGGTGTTCTGCCCCGAGAATTCGCACCGCATGGATACACGGATCTTGAGCAGGACGACGACAAGGAAGGGGACTTGAGCTACATCCTGCAGCAGAAGCTTGCTGGAGTCAACGTCAGGGTTGGGACGAAGTAGGGCATTGATGTTTCTGTATTGTCTGTGGCAAGGTGAATGCTTTGGTGATCCGTAATTGTACTTTTAACCTAATCAAGTTCTCGCTAATGCGTTTCCTCGTGGACTGATGTCGTCCTGTGACACGCGATGCTCCCATATGCATACATCCGACCGAACGCCTGTTTCTTCGTAAACGACAATCCAAAACTCCAAGCCTTCTAACTCCAAAGGCTCATCGTCTCTGCTAGTTTTACCACACTGAGCAAACTCATCGAGACCTCGCCTCAAACACCAGCATCTTCCGGAGCAACATTCAGATCCCAGTCAATCTCACCATCCTCGCCATACCTCGTCTTCAACCACTCATTCGTCTTCTTGAAGTGACCATTAGTGAAGAAACCCCTGCTCGCACTCAACGGGCTGGGATGCGGACTCTTGAGCACCAAGTGTTTATCCCCATTGATACCCTTGACTCTCGCCTCAGCAGGCTTGCCCCAGGCCAAGAAAACCACACCCTTGGTCCTCTTCGCGGCTACGACGTCGATGACTTTCTGCGTGAACTTCTCCCAACCCTTACCAGCGTGAGAATTGGCGTTGTGTGCGCGGACGGTCAGGCAGGTGTTTAGCAAGAGAACACCGCGGTCGGCCCAGGGTGTGAGGAGGCCGCCTTTGTTGGGTGGGGGTTGGAAGTTCGCGTAGTTGATTTTGAGGCCTTTGTAGATGTTCAGGAGGGATGGTGGGGCGGGAGTGGGAGGGCGAACTGAGAAGCAGAGGCCGTGGGCTTGGTTGAAGTTGTGGTAGGGATCTTGACCGATGATGACGGCTTTGACGGTCGGGAGGGGCGTGTGACGGGACCTGAGCATTGTCAGTGTGTGCCCACGATGTGATTAATGATGAGACTCCTTCACGTACCATGAGTAGACGTCTTCAAGAGGAGGGAAGATCTTAGTACCCGCCTCTCCTTCTTTCTTCAAGAAGCGCTTGAGATTGAGGAAGCTCTCGCTGGTGACCTCGTCTTTCAAGGCACCCAGCCAGCTCTCGTGCAGTGTTTCGATTTCGAGCTTGAGTAGCTCCTTGTGCTCGTCTGAGAGTTTAGCAATCCAAGCATCCTTGTCAAACTTGACGGTTTGTGTCGCAGGAGCAGTAGCATCATCAGCAGGTTTGGCTGGATTTGTGCTGGAGGTAGAAGGGTTGGACTTTGGAGCGCCGAAGAAAGAGGTGATGGAGCCGTTTGCCTTTGGTTTTTTGGAGGCGTCAGCAGCGATGTCGCCGGCTTTGCGTTTGAGGGAAGACATGGTTGTGCTGTTATGTGAAATAGGTGGTGATGTCGCCAAAGGATGTGTCTGGCTGTGGATTAGACCTCTCCAAAGGTTGGCCACTTTGAGGACGCGATCTCGCTTGTCGCGCACGCGTTTCTGTTTCGATGACGTCGCAGGGTCTATCCCACGGAAAATGCCCGCGGGTGTGGCTCACCAACCATCTAAGGTTGATGTGATTAACCGTAAATGCTGTATTCTTCTTGCGTTTCAACTTCAATGAACTCGTTCGTGCGTCGCGTCACTATGGGAGCATCTCGTTAGAAAGAGACAGGAACGCAATCGTGTATAGTCCTGCGGCTGGGTTAAAAGGCATATAGCGGCACTCGATCTTTCAGCCGACACGGTGCAATTCGAGTTTGATCAACACATTATCCATGAACGAGATCCCGCTATAAACACGTGTGTGACAGACGTGCAGCCTCTCTCCGTGCACAGCGGGCATTTCACAGCAGGGCCAAAGTGGTATACAGTCCAAGGTACCTCAGGTAGCGAGACGGACGAAACGGATAATAGCAAAGATGGAGCCAGAAGTGGCTGTGCAATCATCATCTCTCTGGAGGTTTGCAGTTAGCGCTCCTCCAATGTTCGCGAGGAATTCCTGCAAAGCTTTCGATGTCCCGAGCTCAGTGTGGCGATGCTTGATCCATGACGTGCCGCCTGATCAACGCAGGCGACTGGTGCTCGAATGGAAGGCAGTCAGTACAACCACAACGGGAACCTTCTATAGAACACAGCCTCTCCTCCTGTTCGCCACCATCGCCTTTTCACTTCGACTTATATACCTATCACCAGACCTACAAGGACATATCGCCTCAAATTCAAAGCTCAGCACACGCCATGTCCAATCCTTCCGAGCCCCCACCCTCATACGAGGCCGCGATCAACAACAGCAACCAAGCCAGCAGCAGCTCCGCCCGGCCTCAAGATCAATCGAGCTCTGCGCAACTACAAGTACCTGGTCAGAAAGACGATGGCATCCCTGCAGACGTCCGCCGTTCCATGGAAGATCAAAGCCGCACCCTTCCGAAAGGCTGGGTTCGCACCTACGACCCAGAAAGCAGCCATCAATTCTTCGTCGATACCACCAAAGACCCACCCCGCAGCATCTGGGTCCACCCGTACGATGACGAGGAATACATGAATTCCCTGTCAAGCGAGCAAAGAGAGCGCATCGAGCAAGAGAACATGAACCAACCCTCCGGCTCTGGCGACAAATCGAGCAAAGGTCACGACAATACGGTTTACGACCATACCGACGAGGAAGACTACCCCGCCGAACTTCCACCACGGAATGGCGCACCGGAAGCGCAAGGCAAGGATAAAGGCAAGAAGTCCTTGGGCCGTCGCATGAAAGACAAGATAACAGGCACGACTCACGAAGAGCGCGAGCAAGAGCGCGCGCGCCGCGACGAGAGAGAACGCGAGCTCTACCAGAAACACCTCGCGATCAGGCAAGCCATGGACAAGGCATTACAGACAGGCCAGCCACAACTCATCGGTCGCGACCGCGACGGTCAAGACGTATGGCTACAGCCGCCGCAGTATCGAGGCTCGTCTCATTACCCTGGTGGTTATGGAGTTAGCCCATACGGTAGTGGCGGGATGGGCGGTATTCCGGGCGGCATGTACGGACGCGGCATGTACGGGCCTGGCTACGGTGGAGGCATGTTTGCACCGCCTGGGATGTACACCAGACCTGGCATGCCTTATGGTAGGCCTTACCGCAGAGGATATGGTGGTGGTTATGGCATGCCTCTGGCGATCGGAGGCGGTTTGCTTGGTGGTGCGCTGCTTGGTGGTGCCATGTTCTAAGGTTGTTGTAGATAGATGGCGGTGCGATGGTTGCTGCCGGCTTTTGATGGTACAACGGGGATCAGCCTTAACCCTCCTTAGTTCAATGATGATACGTTTGTATTTTACGATGTTGACGAGTGTTTGTAACGAATACGTAGTTTAGATATCAGCAATTACATTTCAAATCACTCATGTTTCCGGAGAAATTCAGCAACTTGGCGAAGCGGTGTTGGTTTGATGCTGTTTATTAATAGTGGTTTCTGTTAAAGAAGCACAACTGAAGATGACTATGATATCCCGCACTGTTACTTCTCTCTTCACAAGGCCCGATTTCAACAAGCGGCCATGGCAAAAAGAAAGATCATCAAATGCTCAGAGTTGCCGTTCGCGTGAAAGGGCTCGGCGTTCGAAGCGACAAGAGCTCCTCTCAATCGCCTATCGATAAACGGATGAATTGATGCGCTAGTCGTAGCGACGACCGTATGTTCCATAATCATTGGCGGATACGCCGTTAGTTGTCCACTATGCAAACTCAAATCGAACGAAGTCCACCTCGATGTAAAGACACGACCCTTGTCGGCTACTGCTCGGCCTGACCTCACTGCCAGAAGCGAAGGAGGGACAGCGAGCGAAGGCAAATCTTCCGAATATTGCGTGAGCACCCACTCAAGACAGTATATAAACCCCCCACTCCAGTCCCCGACGGTGGCATGTCCAGTATATCCCAGTCTCAGACTCTCCAAAAAGGAACCGATCGTGCTCAATTGCTCTCTGGACATCTCATCAACCCGCCGTTCACGTCGCCTCCGCCAGCAGTAGCCCCGGCAAAACAGTATACCCCCACCAACACACACAAGATGAAACTCCTCTACCCAACCTCACTAGCCCTCGACGTGCAGAGCCTGGAGGGTTTCTCCGTCGACCTGGTCGCCTACGATGTCTCCAAAGAGATCCCTGCCGAGCACCTCGATGCCACCGTCCTGGTCACCTGGACCAACACCCCAACAAATCTCAAGCACGCCGCCGCCAACATGAAGCAACTCAAATGGATCCAATCACTCGCGGCAGGCCCCAACGACGTCCTGGGTGCCGGCTTCGACCCCAAGAAAGTCACAATCACAACCGGCTCCGGCCTGCACGATGCCACTGTAGCCGAGCACACCCTCGGTCTCCTCCTCGCTTCCGCTCGCAAGTTCCACGAAATGCGCGACTACCAGACCCAAGGCAAGTGGCCCGGTCACCTCGGAGGTCCTCAGCCCGACAGGCCCAAGGGCGCTTTCACCACGCTGAGAGATGCAAATGTGTTGGTCTGGGGATTCGGAAACATCGCCAAGAAGCTCACGCCCTCTCTGACCGCTCTCGGAGCCAACGTGACGGGTCTGGCTCGTCACGCAGGTGTCCGCAATGGAATTGAAATCCACGCTGAGAAAGACTTGCCTTCTCTTCTGCCCAATGTCGACGCCTTGGTCATGATTCTCCCCGGCTCAGACTCGACCAAGCACGCCCTCAACGCCGAGAGATTGAAGCTCCTGCCCCGTCACGCATGGGTTGTGAACGTTGGTCGTGGTACCACTGTTGACGAGGCCGCTCTCGATGCTGCGCTGAACGATGGCGAGATTGGCGGCGCGGCGTTGGATGTTTTCGAGACGGAGCCTTTGCCCGGTAGCTCGCCGCTGTACAAGCAGAAGAATGTGATTCTCAGCCCTCACGCGGCTGGCGGAAGGCCGCAGGGTGCTGAGGTGCTGGTTGCAGAGAATTTGAGGAAGTTCATCGCTGGGCAGGAGCTGAAGAATGTCATTTAAAAGAGCGCCGGATACGAATTGGATGAGACGATTTGATGTCGTGACGGGCTTTCCTTGCTGTGCATGGTTTCAGAATTGATTATTCAGCGAAGATTCATGAGCCGGGTACATACGTATACATATGACTGTAGATTGGGGATGGGGATTCTCCAGATCCCACCAGTGCTTGTTTAATGATCCTCATCTCCGACGTGGTCTCCTGGAAAGGGTCCAGTTCAGGTGTCCGCTTCAGCGGCTGTTGTGGCATTGTCCTGGTTGGCGACTGCAAGAGGGGGTATTCTCTTTGTTTCTGTGGCTTCGTGAGACTGCAACAACTTGACCACCTCATCAAAACCTTTCTCAAGGGCAACCTCCTTTGCTGTGCCAAAATCCCCTCGATGATGAAGATCTGCCCCCTGCCTCAATAAAAGTGATACTACATGGCGCAAATCCTCCGCTGCTGCTGCGACTAGCGGCGTGCCGTACGGAGAGCTTATTGCGTTGACATCGGCACCTGCCTCCAACAAAGCTTTGACGGTAGCTCTCTGGTGTTTGTCATTTCGATTGGATGACCTGTACCGCTCAGGTCTTGCAGATGCAACCATATAAAGAGGTGTGGCCCAATGTTTGTGGTCTCGCGCATCTACATCTGCACCTTTCTCGGAGAGCCATCGCACCATGTCGCTGTCGTGATGATGCGCAGCTACCCACAGTGGACTTCTCTTGCTCCAATTGTTGACCTGAACACCGTTTGCGAGCAGAAATCCCATCACATCCTCGTGGCCTTGGTCCCAGTTTGGGCTATGTGCCCAATACCATCTTCCGGAGATTCTAGCTCCCAGAAGACTACCAGATTTCAGCCCTGGAGAGGTGAGTTGCGCTCCATGATCGAACAACATACTTAGCATATGGTACGAGCCATCGAAAGCTGCTTTCGTCAAAGCATTTGTGCCATCCCTCAGTGTGAGATTGACGTCCGCGCCATGCTGTAGTAACAATCTGGCGCAGTCAACGGAGCCTGCTCCAACCGCGATTAGCAGGGGGCTACCGAACAAACCTCCCCGCTGATTCGCATTTGCGCCGTGATCAATGAGCAGCTGCATGAGCGCAGCATCTTTAGAGGCTGCTGCCGATCCCAGGGCACTTCCATGCCATCCGCTGCATCGTGCATTAATATCAAAGTTGAGGTGTGGTGGCTTGGAATTTCCAGGATTCAGTGCTGCGAACGACTCAAACTCCGCGCGGCAAGTGAGGAGATCTTTCGCGAGGGTGATGAGATCTTTCTCTATCAAGAGACATAGCATGGTTACGGGCTCAGCAGTTCGCTGAGACAAGGTGAAGCGATCTCTTTCCTCGAGAAACCGAGCAGCGGAACAGAGGAGCGCTGCAGAAAAATCCCCCAATTGGTCAACCCGCAGAGCTCCGCCAGAGTGGGCAACTTTCCAATGATGATAGATCGACTTCGTCACGTATCTCAACAAAGGAAATTTCTTGGCCGCAGGCTTCGAAGAAACCTTGTTAGAATGTTCCAGATACGTGGAAGTATCAAGCTCAATGTATGTCATACAACATTGAGCGATCATCATATGTCCAGACGCTTCTTCCAGAGTGTGCTGGCGTTGATCGGTCAGACCAGCCAAGCCGCCTGCAAGTAGGTGCTCTCTGACAGACTCATGTATAAATCGCGTATAGTAGCCAGTGACTTCAACGAGGCCCCTTGTCTTGTGGAGGATGAAGCGTCTCATGCCGTCTCTGCTAACGTCGTTCTCGTCCCAAGCCCCTGTATGCAGTTGACCAGCGCTTGTTCTGATCGCAAAATACAGTTCCTTGCAGGTCAGCTCGTGTTTCGAATAGAGAACCCATCGAAAGGCTGAAATGGTGTCGCTGTCGGCATGCTCGAGAATAGAAGCGAAAAGGTCCTGGAGCTTTGATGGTACTCTTCGCAGTGAAGCGATCAACTCAGAATGCGTGGCACCATTGTCCCACGCCTCTCTGAGGAACTTAAGGACAAGCACGACCCAAAGGAAAACACCTGCAGAGCGGCTCTCGATATTTGACTTGATGTCATCCTTGATTGCATGAGGAACAGAAAGTCGATTCAGGCTGCTCTTCACATACTTCGAGACATCGCGAAGATGCTCGTCTTGATCATCCAATCTCAGCTCCTCGTACCTATCCATTGTAATGTGTGGGTAATGGCGGCTGGACAAGCAGAGGCAAAATTGGATGTTGCGGGGAATGACGAGGTTACCAAGATCCTCGAAGAAAGCAACGATGTCGCGGATCTCGTGCTCTTCGCACTCGTCAAGCGCATCGATGTAGCAAGTGACTGGCTCTCCAGGGCCGAGTGAGAGCACCGCAGTCCGGAGCATGCTCTCAAGCAACTCCACGGACCAGCTGTCTCGATAAGGAAGAGACCGACTCGACCGGCTCGAATAGAGGTGCGGAAGCCGTGTTAGCAGCTCATGCAACAGGGACCTATACATGCCTTCTGCGGATCGTTCGACAGCTTGTCCTCGAGCGTTGAAGAAGTAGGGCACCAGAACACCGGCGCTGTCTTGCAGCTGAGCTACGCCAAGGGCATACTTCATGAGTGTCGATTTTCCGGCGCCAGGATTGCCTTTTATCCAAAGTATGCCATGATGCTCGCCCCACAGGCTTTTATTCTGCCATCGCATGTATTCCAAGGTGTCCATGATCCAGCTGCAGGTCTGCTCGTGAGCGGTATTGACGGTTGCCAGGCGAGCTCCCATGGCGTCGAATTTCAAAGCTTCCAGTAATTCAAGTCGCCTCATGCCTTCCGATCGTGACTCCCCAGTGACTAGACGCTCTTCACTGAGTTTTGGCTCATCTTCACGTCTACCGTACGGACTGGCAGGTCCAAAACTGTAGTACACGTTCTGGGCATAGACGTTTCCAAGCTGGGCCCTGGAATATCCACCGATGACGACCCTGTCAAAGAGGTGGCCTTTGCCTTCAGCGGACGTGTGATCTTGTTTCGTCTTGTTCCGTCCATCATGGTTTTGGTCGTTTGCTCCCGGCGTGGTTGAACGGGATTGCGTCGCAGAAACATGAGGCGAGTCGCTTGCGCTTCCCGAGCTTGAGGGTCGCTGTACAACTGGTGTTGCAGCTTTGCGTCGGATCAAGTCTTGAAATAAGCTCATCGTACCCCCAGTGGGAAACCATGTTCGTTGGCCCTAGAGGAGTCCGTGGTCGAGGCAATCTTGCAAAAGATGAGGCTGAAGCAACACGGCCTCACTGACAGAAATAGAGCTCGCTGCTGTCTTTCAGCCTTGTAACATGCTCCGTATGCGGTCAAGCGTGCTGACATGCATGATGTAGCCGCATTTCATGCATACCGCAGCTGTGACCGCAGATTTTTGTGTCAAGCGCAAGTTGGTAGACTTTTGTCGCAGTGCTTAAGCTTGGTTCGCTGCTTTGGGTGACGTCCGTTCAAGCTTAACCCCCAGGCTACAACTCTTCCAATTGTTACAAATGGAAGTAATTGCCTGTCACTTCTGCAGTTTATTCTGAGGCTAATGTCAGTATCGAAAGGCCATATGCAATGCCGCCGATGAAAACGTGAGGGTGCAACTTGGGGAAGCAAAAAACTCGAAGTAAAAGGTATCTCATGAACAAGCGTTATTCAAGCAAAAAGGCAACATCCTCGTCTCAGAAATGCACCAACCACCTCCGTCAGCCATTGACGTCTCATCTCTCAAATCAGAACTTCTGCTCGCCATGCCCGAGGTGGCTGATAGCAAAATCACCCCTGGCCATCTTCTGCCTGTAAGCAGTGAGCTCGTCTTCGTGAGCCGCCCACTCCTTGTCGTGCATCTCGCGCTCAGCGCGGCCCTTCTTGCGCTGGGTGATGCAGACGAAAGTGTAGATGATGACGACAAGGAGGACGACGCCGCCGATGCTACCCCCAATGGCAATCTTGGCGGTGTCAGAGAGGCCGGTCCACTTCTTCTCAGCCTTTTCGACTGTGGAGAGCTTGTTTAGCTCTTTGTAGGCTGCGGATTCGCCACTGGAGAGGATGGGTTAGCTGTGTTTTAAGCGTGCTTGACAGGAAGAGTGGACATACTTGGTCACTTCGATGCTGTCGTGGCTACCTGATTCATCGGTGTAGCGGTAAGAGCTGGCGTTCTTGTGGCCGTCCTCGACGTATAAGCTCTTGACCTTCATGATGTAAGGCCTGCATTTTCATTAGCGAATTGTTACAATTGCGACGTGGTGAAGGGTTACATACCCAGCAGAATAGTCAGTCTCGCCACCAGCCCAAGCAATGACACCTTCCTCGTTATCAGGGTCGCCACCAGCCCAGAGACTCAGGTTGATGAAGCAAGGAGTCTGCGGGTACTGGCCTGGTCCGGCAGCTTCGACAGTGCGGACATTCTTGTCATCGAGCCAAAATTCCAGCTTCTCCTCGGTCCAGATGACAGTGTAGTTGTGGTAGTCATCCATGGCATTCTCGAGCTGGGGTTCCTCGCCGTTGCTCTGCTCGCGGTCGCCCTTGCCGTACCAGTTGTTGTAAACCTCGTTCGTGACTCCACCAAGCACCTCCCAGTCAATTTCGTCCAAGTCATCCGAGAGCAAGTTGACGGTAGAAATGACACCCTGACCAGGCGCAGCTTGAATTATGGCCTCGACGCGGCCGTAGAAGATGTAGAAGTTGGACCTGACAGTAACGGAGTCGCCCTGCTTGTACATGCCAAATTCGGTTCCCTCTTTCGTGAAATCGATCAATTTGGCGCCTGCGGTGACGTTGAAGTACCTGGTGTCCATTTCGGCCATGGAATCATTGAACTGGTAGTTGAAAGTCGTGCCCAGAGCAGGGTTATCGGGGCATGTGTCGCCCTTGGTAGGGTTACAATCGGAGAATGTCTGCGCGAAGGCTTGAGTGGCAAGCAACGCCGCAGTGGCGGCTGTAGAGAAGAGTTTGAACATGTCGTCGGTGTTGCGGGTTTGTGTGTGGGAAAGTATTGAGTGTTGTATGTGTAGCGCAATCAGGACCAGCCTGAATGCTTTCGAAAGAATGACGATTGGTTAGTTTTGTTGATGCTTCGAGAGCTGCAAAGAGCGACTGGGGTGAGAGAGTGTATGGTAAGGAGTGACAAACGCACGAAACCGCGCCGAAAGTGAAGCACAACACAGCAAGGGAGGTGAAGGACTGAGGTGGGTTTCGCATTCAGATGCTTGATACGCGCCGAGGTGACAAGAGCAGCTCGAGGGCGATCCTTGCCCCTGGAATTCAACGCTAGGACTCGGTTCGCAACGGCGCGTATATGACATTTGATTTAGCGAGCGAATGGCATTCTTCGTCCTCTGCGCTATCTCAATCTCAAACGCGCCAAATCATTTCCTTTGAGTAGTTCGGCCTTGGGAGGCAGTGTGGTGTCCACCACTTGGTGATTACCGTGAAGAACGAGTGGGAAACCTAGGTCATCTTCCCAGCTTTTCGAGCGGTGTGCCTTCGAAGACAGCAATACGAAGAGCCATCTAAGAAAGGGTCAAGAACAGCGTTTGCTCAAGTCACACGAATATCATTGCACTTCTCACCATGCACGGTCGAGTCGTTATACGGTGTGCAAAGTCCGAACGCTCAAACTTGATAGCCACATGACGGTCAAAGATGTGTCTCGCGGAACGAAATGCGGAGAAATGAATCGCGCGGTGGTCAGACCATTCGGCACTTGATACACACTCGTTTTCGCTGCCTCCTGTTATTACTTCCATCATGCTCTGGGATTTTATTCCCTATGCTAATGCTCATAGACTCCCGAGAGCGCAAAGAAACTTATTCGGACCTCCACAAAGGATATCAACAATCTCTTCGGCAGCATTGCCAAATACTGTAATGCGGGAGTCTCTATGGTATGGGCCTACACAAGTTGCGCCGCACCTTGACCTGGATGGGTCAGCGTACGCTACACATCAAGATGTATCTTGCCTGTCCTCTGGGTAGGATTTGTTTGGATTCTTTGCTTGCAAAGCGACCTTCGGGAGCCGAGAGTAGAATGGTAACTGGCATGCACGACACACGCAACTCGAAACGAAACCCGATTCATATAATTGGACTTTGGCCTTTCAAATTTACAAGTACTACGTCCTATCATAACTCCAAGAGCGTCTACGCGATAAGAACGAGCTTCCACACGCAGTGAAATGGAATGAGAATGAAGAGGTTGAGTGGCGGATGCTGTATTGGATAGCACACTACTGTCCCCCATCTTCCGAGACTCACCCATTGTCACCGTCAACAATGCCTTGACTTGACGATGTTCGAAGAATTGAAGTCATTCGTTTGCCAGAAACCCTTGAGTAATTATTGTAGAAAGCTCTCATCAAATATAAGGTGCCGATGATCTCCATTTCGTTAGATGCGGACCGAAGGATCCAAACAATGATGAATCATGGCGAATGCCTTGCATGAAACGTTGGTAAGCTACATGCTGCAATTGAGATTCTGATATCAAAATCACTCGATTTTGATGTTTACCATTGATTTGGAGAGTTTGATATTTTTGCTTATCTCAGGTCTATCTACACCAGTTCTTCGCGTTCAATTCCATGCAACGGCGATGATCGTATGACTTCAATGGAAGCATGCTTCAAAATCGCGGCAGTTGACATTTCGCGAATCTGGATGGAACTGATGGAGACTGGCATGACTTGTAGATATGACGAAAGAAAGATCGATTGGCCATGAGCTTGGGCAAAGCTATTGCTCAACCAAAGTCTACCAAACATTTGGGCGTCCGGCATTTCCAGAACAAGACCGTTACAAACCCAAATCCCTCCGCCGACCCAAATGACATGGCGTGCAAGGCCTCTGCCACCGGTTTTCCTCCTCTTGCGCGTCTCTTGTGTCCTTCTTCACCCCTCAACCATAAGCAGGAAACCACAGGAAATTCTCTATACCACGGCAATCCATTCTTATTTCGCTTCTTGTTCTCGGCTGATCTCCCCGGGACCCTGGTTTGATTGCTTGCAGGGGTCGCGATCCTTCACATCTCCAGGCCCTACTGTCTGTGCAACAATTCCTCCTTCGGTACGGGTCTATTTATCGCGCGACGCTCTACGTCCGCCATCACTTGGTCGCGTTTGTGCGACGGGGTAGCCGCCTTTGCGCGCCTACGCAGTGGTTGAAGAGAGCGCCCAGTGCCAACCCGCGCCCAAGAGACCATCGCCTCTCACCTACGAGACGGTTCGCGACGAGCTGCTGGCCAAGAGATCCGTCCGACTGAGCGCGCGACATCATGGATGATTCTCACAGGGTGACTATCACGGTGTGTGGAGATGGTGGATGTGGCAAGTCCTCAATCACACTGCGCTTGGTGCGCAGCCAATGGACGCATGAGTACGTCTTTCGCGCCAATTCTCCCTCGCGCATTAGCTTCTAACAGGCATTACTCGCAGATACGATCCGACTATAGAAGACTCCTACTCCGTGACCCGCACCATCGATGGCACGACTTACTCCCTCCGCCTTACCGACACCGCTGGGCAAGAAGAATACCGCGGCCTCTGGTCGCAAGCCAACTTGAAATGCGACGCCTTCCTCCTCGTCTACGATATCACGCAACCGAGCACCCTCGAAGCGCTGGAGTATTTCACCCAGATGATTGAGATTGAGAGGGAGGACCGAGCGGAGCAAGGCGAAATCCTGCCCGTGTGCATTGTCGCCGGTAACAAATGCGATTTGCAGAGCCACAGGCAGGTCGGCGCAAGAGAAGGACTGGAATGGAGCAGACAACGCAATTTCGGCTTCATGGAGACGAGCGCCCGGGAAATGGTGAACATTGAAGAGACCTTTGCGCGTACGTTTCACAGACTGCTGCCTTCTTAATTTCGGTACTAACTTGATTTCCTGCAGTCATCGTTCGTCGCGTGGTAGAAGCGCGAAAGAATGCCGCCGCCGGGATCATGCCTCAACTGCCACCGCCGTCTGCACGTAGCAACCCCCAGACCGACCAAGAAGCCGCTGCTCCGAGCGATACACTCCAGAAGGAACTTCCGCCACCGCCCAAGAAGTCTTGGTACTCCGGACTCAAATGCTGGTGAATTCTGGTCGCATGACTTCTCCCCGACCGCAACATCCGGTCGCCCTTTTCTAGCATCTCTCATTTTAATGTCTACCGAATTTTTGTGCTATTTATTGCGTTCGAGCGAGCTAGGTTTGGGATACAAGGGACTTTCTTTTTCATTTGGAAACGACTGAAAAGGAATCACGGACGGGGCTGGACTGGGCTTTGGGATATACCCTGTATTTTAGTCAACACCACCGATACGGCTTTTGGGAATAGGTTGGTGTGTTTGTAAACTATTATCGGTGTCCTCGGATTTTACTTGATCGAGTATTTTCATAGGTTCGTGAATGGGTTTTATCGCCTTTTCCGGAGAGACTGATGATTTGCCCTAAGAGATGCCCCTCAACATGCCACGCCACGCCCTGTGATGTCTCCACAATTACCTGCTATACCCACCAAGTGCTCAGCCTTATCTTTCAATGCATTCTTCGGCCTAACTGTCACTTTATCACAGATCTCAAACCTTGCCATCCACGACCAAATCTCAGCATGGCATCTACAGCCACCTCTGCGCAAGAGCTGACAACCCTCGGTGCCGACACTGGCCTACAAGAGAACCACGAACAGCCACATGGAGACTTCCAGGCTCTTGCGCCGGCTGATTCGGGCAAAGATGCGTATCTATTCCTCGCCGCATGCGTCGGTCTCGAGGCGTTGGTATGGGGTTTCCCATTTGCCGTAAGTCACCGTCACGTCATATCAACGTCCACGGCAAGATACTGACACGGCTCGTCGTTAGTTTGGAATCTTCGAAGCCTACTATGACCAGCATGAACTTTTCGCCTCCCAGGGCGGCAGCGCGAGCATTGGTACCACGGAGACCGGCATCATGTACTTCGCGGCGCCTTTCGCTGCTCTTGCCGTGCAACGCTGGCCTCGATACCGTCGCCCCGCCAGCTGCTTTGGCCTTATGACCATGGTGGTTGGTCTGATCGCTGCTTCTTTCTGCAACGATATCAACGGCTTGATTGGTACCCAAGGTGTCATGTATGCCTTGGGAGGACTAGCTGCCTATTTTCCAGCCATGTCTATGATAGCCGAGTGGTTCGTCCAACGCCGCGGTCTGGCATTTGGAATCATGTGGGCTGGCACTGGCATCGGAGGTACCGTCCTCCCCTTCATTTTGCAGTGGCTTCTGAACTCGTATGGCTATCGCACAACCTTGCGCGTATACGCTGTCACTCTGGCTGTGTTAGCTTCGCCATGTCTTTATTTCATCCGCCCACGCCTCCCCATCACCAGTGCTAGCAGCTTCCGGCCCATCGAAGTTTCCTTCCTGAAACACATCCCATTCTGGATATTCCAATCCGGCAACATCCTTCAATCTCTAGGCTTCTTCCTCCCAACGCTATACATCCCTTCTTTCGCCTCATCACTCGGCCTCCCATCCTTCTCCGGCCCTCTCGCTCTGGCGCTCTTCCACATAGCATTCTCTTTCGGCGCCATTTTCATAGGCTCGCTGGTCGATCGCTTCCACGTCTCAGTCGCTATCTTGACCTGTACGATCGGCCAAATGATCTCAGTGTTCATCTTCTGGGGTCTGACTTCCTCTCAAGCGATGCTCTACATTTTCGCCATACTCTTTGGCTGCTTTGGCGGCGCATTCTCGTGCACCTGGTCAGGCTGTGCGAATGCTATACAGCGTTTCGAGAAAAACGGCAATGTTGACGTTAGTATTGTGGTGGCGTTGATGGCTGCTGGGAAGGGAATTGGAGCGGTCATCTCCGGGCCACTAAGCGAGAGACTGCTGAGTCTGGATACTTGGAAGGGACAAGCTGGGTTCGCGTATGGAAGTGGGTATGGCTTACTTGTCGTCTTCACCGGCGTTAGTGCCACGCTCGGAGGGACTGCTTGGATCGGTAGGCTGTTGAGGTTGGTTTAGTATCTCCGATGATTTCTTCGGACTTAACGAGCGAAGCGATGCTAGTGCGAATCCTTTCGGGAACCTCCGAATCCTTCTAATATACTTGACCGATGCACATTGGTTGCTCTACCGTCCAATTCACGTGGCCGGCGTCTCGGCAAGCAATTCATGGCGAGCTTCCAAGGGGAATGTCGACACACAGATCACACCACTTGCAAGTAGATAGCACAACTGGGAACTGCTGCCTGCCCGTGAGATACATCCGAGCTGAATATGTTTCGGCCCACCGGCTCGAGGTTAACACTCGGTGATACGCATGTCAATCGTTAACAATGCTCTGACTTCGTCGGAGACAAGTGGTACATAAGAACTGAACATGGTCTTGATCCGATAACCACTTCTCAATCATAAATATCACCATCGAAAACAGTTACACTTGCTCGACCACCGTCGGGAACAATTATATTCAACATGGACAACCCTCAGCAACCTCCTGAAGATGTTGTAAACATTCGCGCCAATCTTGCACAGCTGGCAAGCGAGATCCAGATGCTGAGCAAGACGTTCGAGCCGAACCAACAGCAGCTTTTTGCACCTGAGCCTGAGATCGTCGCCAAAGCCAAAGCCTTGATCACGAAAGCTCAAACACCCATGGACTTTACTCTCTCCATGACTAGTGAGGTACTGGGCGCTGCAGTCATCCGCACCCTGGTTCACTTGAAAGCACTTCAAGTCATCCCATACCCTCAAGGCGCCACTGCAGCATCGATAGCAGAAGCAGTGAGTGCCCAGCAGAGTTTGGTCGAGAGGCTTCTTAGAACAGCTGTCAGCGTTGGATTCCTGTCCTATGACTCTCACTGCCAGGTCTTTAAGCACACGCACATCTCCGTCGCTTGGACACAGCCACACAATCTGGCTTCAGACTGGTTCTCTTTCGGCTACGACACAGGCATCGCTCCCTTGATTCTCCTTCCCGATTGGCTGCAGCATAACAACGCCGGGTACGCAGCTGAGCCATCGGGCGACAAAGCGAAGACCTACAATCCGCTAACCTACCGCCATGGTACGGAAGGAGTCCAGTTCTTCGAGACTCTAGCCACGCAACCCGAGCAACTGGCCGTCTTCTCTCGTGTCCTTGCCGCAGCTGAAGGCTTCCGACCTTTCACTGGAATCTATCCCTGGGAGCATCTGGCTGATTCGGACCGAGCAAGACCGCTCTTCGTCGATGTCGGCGGCGGATACGGCCATGCAATCTCGGCCATTTTGGCTGCCCACCCCGACCTGCCAGCCTCCAGTTTCGTCCTCCAAGAGCTCCCTAACGTCTTAGCCGTAGCTAAGCGTCAGAACAAAAGCCTTCCCTCAGAGGTGCAACTTCAAGCCCACGACTTCTTCACGCCCAATCCCCTCAAAGGCGCCAAAGTCTACCACATCCGCGCTTGTCTCCACGACTGGCCGGACGAGGTATGCGTGCAGATACTCCGCAACATCGTCCCGGCCATGGCGGCTGATTCGAGGGTGTTGATCGTCGAGAGCTTGTTGCCGGAGGATCCGGGGCAGGACGTTAGTGGGTTGATGGGACTCCAAGATATGCTGATGCTTTGCATTGGTGGCAAGGAACGGACGAAGGAGGGATTTGGGAAGTTGGCAGAAGAGGCTGGATTGGTTGTCGAGAAGGTATGGGAGGGCCAGAGCGTAGCAAGGTTTGCTGTCGTGGAGTGCAAGCTTGCTGAGTGAGGCTTTCGCCTTGACGTTTGAGAGGGTATTGTCGCCCAAGGTTGGATTTCTGATACTGAGATTTTTTTCCCTCTCGGAAAGTGATCAATGTACGTTAGGAATTGTAGGGGAACCGGCCAATTGACTCCACTCTGGGTAAAATAATGTATTGCTTCCTATGGTCAGCATCGAGGTCTCACTTTGTGAATGATGCGTGAACAAGAAGCTATAATTCTGTACTCTTACTAATTGATATCAGATGGTCACAAATGCCCGCGAAACCGAGTGACTTGCGTCATTGTAGGTCCGGTGGAGCCAGGCAGGCAGCTATCTGCATATATAATTGACGTTAGCAGGTAAGCGGCCACGCGAAGGATGCGCAGGGATTCAGACGGTCTCGCTCTAAAGAAATCAGCTTCCATGAACTGCCTTGCAACCAGAGTGCTAAGACAGGCTGGACAGGCTAAATGGCTAGTAATTGCATGGATCCTTGGCAAGAGGGTCTAGATCATGCAAAGACCATTCCCTTGTATGCACTCGTTTCGCGAGCAGCCATGTAACTGCTCATGCTAACGACGTCACCCATATATGTAGCCAGAGGGCTAGACGCTTTTGTTTGAGGCGATTACATGTAGTCAAGACTGTTCTTTTCCTCTTGTGAATATTGCAGTCCATCGTTTCTGCATTCGAAACATTCTAACCATTCCCACAAACATGTCGATCAGCCACTACACCATTCCCATCCCGTCATCAGCAGCAATCTGCTTCGACTGGCCCTCCTTATGCGAAAAAGTTCTCAATTGGCCAGACTCTGTATTAGACAAAAGGTACGGTGGCCACGTGATCGAAGACAACGATACGGTTGTGCTGGCCTGCACCGACAACCTGTGCACCATTCTCGAAGAAAAAGACAACGAAGCCATGACAATCACCTTCCACGATTCAGCCAACTTGCCGAGCGATGTGTCCATTGCAAACTACACCGTTCCGATTCCCGAGTCAGCCAAAATCGTGTCGAAATATCCCAGTTTGGAAGCAGCAGCGTTGCAGCGACCGCATGCACCGATTGTGAAGAAGTATGGTGGCTACGTGATTGAGGAAGATGGAATCATTGTTATCGCGTGCGACGATCAGATGTCTGGTGAGATTGAGACGCATCCTGGATGTCTGAATTACATCTTTGAGGATGTGGGCGAGTTGAAACGAACGAAGGGTGGGAGAAGGGGCTCGAGTGCTCTTTGAGTGGCTGATTTGATACTCTCTTTGGGTCGTTTTATTTCGAACGAACACGTGAATTGTGGTGATGCTCATTTTGAGACTGCAGGAGTAGTTCATCGAATTGACGAAGTTTTTGCCTGTTGATAACAAGAGAAGAAAACCTGGGATTCCATGACCACAGACTCGAGTATGCAATCATAACGAACCAAAACCGCAAGTCTGGAAAACCTGTGCTTGAATGCCGTCATCCCTGTGTCAATCTTCACTAGCTGCTCAAGCAGACCGCATCACTCCTGAACTCGAAGGAAGGAGAAAGAAGAAGACATCCTGCCTCATCGCCGCCTGAGCTCCTTTGCTTCATAATCCAAAACAGGGATTAAGCCTTCGTTGCAAGTCTAAGTTGCTGGCCAATGCATGAGCATGAGATTGTTTGAGTCTTCGTAAACTTGCTATGAACCTGTTAGAAATCCTCGCGAAAACGAATTGCAGTGCAGCTTGCTTACTGTAGTACCTCATGTGTGTTCCGATCTCTACGACAAGCCATATTCAGACAATGTAGTCTTCAGCCCTCAACGGGGTGTCTCGCCATGCCAAATTGGATGCATGTTCGGCCAAATTTCCGTAAACAACCTGCATGAAATCGAACAAAAACTCCTGGTTGAGAGCCCGAGTGTACCAGTGCGCTCTTCCAAATCTCACACTCATATCAACAACAAGCGGCGGGCCGGAGAGTGTTCGGGGGTTCCAGCGTAAATTATGTTAGCTGGTATTGTACCCGGGAAATGATTGTAGCCGGCCTCGTCTCCCACAAACGCTAGACGGATGATCTCGATCACCAAAGCGTTGCGGAAGGGCGTGTCCAAGAGGCGTTCGCCCAGCACGTACAGTCTAGCGAGGAGCTCCCACGCCTGATCCTAGTCGCCATCCGGAGGGTTATCGTACTCATCGTAGATGGAAGTTGGGAAATTCCCGAAGTACATCCAGTCAAGGTAATGCGCAAAGTCGTCGGGATCGTCGTCAGGGAAGCTGACAGTGCGTGTTTGACCTTCAGCCCATTCCTTCTTCATTGCGGCCTTGAAGAATTCCGAGCTGGCGAGTTGGAACTCGTGGACCATCAAAGCCTTCTTGTCTGGGCCTACAAGACGCGTCACCGTTTTTTCTTGGTTGAATGTGGTGGGAGGTGCAAGAGCGGGTTTGTTGCTTGACTCCATGGCTGATAACGATCGAGCTCGGTGCGGGCGAGAGAAGAATTGAGTCGCTTCGGGGGCGATGGCAAGATTGTACTGCAACTCCATGTTGCTGGCTCTAGCTCAAAGTGTTGTCGGTGGTGCATGTGAGAAGCTGGCCGTTGGAGTTAATAAAGCGGCTGATGAAGTGACAGCAGGAGGCGCACAGACCATTTTCGTTCACTATCAATGCGAATGGCAAAGAATCCAGAGTATCTGCGCGTGGTGACGCAATGAGAGGCCCAAACAAGAAGAAAAGTGAATACAATCCGAAAAGTCAACTTCCTGAAGCGAGGCTTTGAGCAAACAAACCTATCCGTCAAAGTATCACCTTCGGCTCAAACATACCATCCATCTCACCCAGTCTCCCACTGCTCGCCTTCTTGACATCCCCATCCTTCAACCACCCATCAACAACCAGCCTCGCCACATTCTTCCCCATGAGAGCACTCGTCTCCATCGTCGAAATGAACCGCTCAATCCCACTGGTATACCAAAGCCCTTCGCTCAAAATGATATCCTCGAAAGAATCCCTGGGATACTCATAAGGATAGCTATGCCACACCTTACGGTACATCCACGTGATATCCTCCTCGGTTATCTCATCGCCTTGTTGCTCCACACCAAGAAGACCGGCGAGAAAAGTGCTGTTCGGCGGCGCCGGAGAGAAGATCTTGTAAGCATACTCCTGCTCGCCTGTGATTGGGCTGATGATGTCGCGGAGGAGGCTGATGCTGTAGAACCCCGGACTTCCGACGGTGGCGTTGGAGGGAGGGTGTTCGTCTTGCGGGAGGGTGGTGATGATGACTTGCGGGGCGGGCTTGTTGGGTGGGAGGTTGAAGAAGGCGGGAGAGAGGAGGTGGGGCGACGTGAAGAGGGTTACGTGTAGTTGGACGTAGGGGAAGTCATCAGGTTGGCGGAAGGGGATGGAGTCGGTGTCGATGTCGATGTTGGAGTATTGGAATGGTGCTGCGAGAATCACATCGTCGAATTCGGATGTTAATGCCCGGAACTCGGTTTCTGGTGAGAGGCTCTTGGTGTTGACTCTGAAGTGCCCGCTTTCGGATGTCTCGATGTTGGTGACTTCTGTCTCGAGCATGATGCTTGATTTGGAAGAGGCAACCATATTGGCGAAGATCTGCCAATTTCCACCAGACACTGACATAGCGCCACTGCTTGCCATGCAGACCATGGTCTCAAGGCCATGAAAGTTGTCAAGGTTTTGGGCATAGTTGACTCTGGTGCTGGCCTGGATGATTTCTCGAGCGAATAGGCTGCTGATGCTGTTCTCTCTGAGAAAACTCTCACCAGTGGCCGCAGTCACTGCAAGGAGACCAACATCTTGAGCAGCTTGGGTGAGGGAAGAAAATGGGAAGATCGGCTCGTCATACATCTTGAGAAACTTGCCCACAGTGGCCTTCATCAGGTTGAGTGTCCGCAGTGGGGATAGGCCGTATCTGTAGAACATCTTCGCAGTATCCCACCAGCCGCCTTCATTTTCCTGAGTGAAGACGAAAGACTTGCCATCCCAGATACCGAGGGCAGCTCCGGGGACATCTTCGCCTCTTGTGGTGAACGATGCGGTGGACAGATTGAACGCTTTCACGGCATCTACCAGGATCTGATTCACTTCGACGAATATGCTTGCACCGAGCTCGACTGGATGATTTGAGTTGTTGTATGCATTTACGGTTGTTGAGCGGCCTCCGATGTGGGTGTTTTTCTCGAATATTGTCACGTTGATTGGCAAGTCCGAGGCTTCAGCGAATTGGGAAAGGTGGTAGGCAGATGACGAGCCGGCAGCTCCAGCGCCTGGACAGGAAGTCAGACGATAGTCTACACTACAATTTGACATACGGTCATACCAATGATGGCAACATTCTTGGGCTTTATATTGGCATGCTGGACAAGATCGTCAAGGATGATCTGGTCTGTTGAAGCGTGGGCTGTGGCGAACAGTAAGCCCGTTGTGATGAGGGATGGAGGTACGATTCTCATGATGACATTGACACAAGTGTGGAGTGGGGTGTGGTTTACACGCAGTATTGAAAGGATACGTAGTCCTAGTGAAGAGGTTAATATTGTTCGAGATATAGGTAGACATGTGGTTGAAGCAAGGCATGGACGAAGACGCGGGAAGCCCCGCCGCGCAACCCTAACCCTTAATTCTTCGCTCAGGCGCGAAAGAGTCACTCGCATATTTTTGACGGGCGTCGGCGTCCTCTGCGCGCATCCATTGGCTACCCTACCCACTTTGAGCCCCTCCACTCATACCCTCGCCTTCTCTGTCTCTCTCTATCTTATATTTCTCTCTGTATGCTCCTCCCAAGCCCCTTTGCTGTCTCCAGATACCTCTGCGCAACCCGATTAAAACCTCCCCGATCAATCGCCCGTCCCTTCGCCCTATCTTTCATTCGACTCTACTCTCCCACCATGGCGCCCAAGGCCAAAAAGGACGAGGGCAGCGGCAGGCCGCTTGAAATGACCCCGCCGCCTGAGTACTTCGCTACCCGTAACGCCATCTTCGACAAGAGAAAGGCCGAGAGGGAGGAGTGGGTGGCCAAGCAGCCCCGCGAGGATATCGAGATCACCCTCGCTTCCGGTGCCGTCAAGCAGGGCAAGAGCTGGGAGACAACTCCCGCCGCGATCGCTCGCGAGATTTCCAAGAGCTTGTTCGAGCGCACTGTCATCGCGCAGGTTGACGGTGACCTCTGGGATCTGGAGAGGCCTTTCGAGAAGAGCTGCAAGCTGGAGCTCCTGGATTTCGAACACCCGGAGGGCAAGAAGGTCTTCTGGCACAGCAGTGCTCACATTCTCGGCGAGGCCTGCGAGAGACACTATGGCTGCTCGCTGTGCATTGGTCCTCCCGTCGAGGACGGTTTCTACTACGAAATGTCTCTGCCCGAGCAGGGTGCCGTCACCGCCGCCGACTACAAGCCGCTGAAGCAGGTCGCGGAGAAGGCGATCAAGGAGAAGCAGCCATTCGAGCGTCTGGAGTTGACCAAGGAGGACCTGCTTGAGATGTTCGCCTACAACAAGTATAAGCAGCACATCATTTCGGACAAGATCCCCGACGGCACAAGCACCACTGTCTACCGATGCGGTCCCCTCATCGATCTGTGCAGAGGTCCCCACGTTCCTCACACTGGCAGAATCAAGGCGTTTGAGATCATGAAGAACTCTTCCAGTTACTTCCTTGGTGACGCCAAGAACGACAGCCTGCAGCGTATCTACGGTGTTTCGTTCCCCGACAAGGCGGTTAGTATATTTCTTGGTCAAATTGTGTCGCGCGTTTCACTAACACTTCCTAGGCTCTCGCCGACCACAAGCACATGCTCGAGGAGGCGGCCAAGCGCGACCACCGTAAGATTGGTCAGGAGCAGGAGCTTTTCTTCTTCCACCAGATGTCCCCCGGCTCCGCTTTCTTCCTCCCTCACGGCATGATCATCTACAACGCCCTTCAATCATACATCCGCAACGAGTACTGGAACCGTGGCTACCAGGAGGTCAACTCTCCCAACATGTACAACTCCGCACTCTGGAAGCAGTCTGGTCACTGGCAGCACTACCACGAGGACATGTTCACATTTGAGGTCGAGAAGGACCAGTGGGCGCTCAAGCCCATGAATTGCCCCGGCCACTGCTTGCTCTTCGGCCACAGAGATCGTAGCTACCGCGAGCTGCCTATGCGCATTGCTGACTTCGGTATTCTCCACCGTAATGAGGCATCTGGTGCTCTGACTGGTCTGACCCGCGTGCGCCGTTTCATGCAAGACGACACCCACATCTTCTGTACCGAAGCTCAGGTCGAGCAGGAGATCAAGGGTCTTTTCGATTTCCTTCAGGCCGTCTACGGTCTCTTTGGCTTCACCTTCAAGATGAAGCTGTCCACCAGACCCGAAAACCACCTCGGTGACGTCGCCACCTGGGATCGCGCCGAGGCTCAGCTCACCAAGGCGCTTGACGAGTTCAAGGAGACCACTGGCACCAAGTGGGAGCTCAACCCTGGTGACGGTGCTTTCTACGGTCCCAAGATCGACATCACCATCTCCGACGCCCTCAGACGTGAATTTCAGTGCGCCACCATCCAGCTTGACTTCCAGCTTCCCCAGCAGTTCAACCTGGAATACCGCACTGAGGAGGCTGCCGCTAAGGCTGAGGCCCAAGCCAAGGAGGACAAGGCCGCTGGCAAGGCTGGCGAGAAGCCCGCTGAGAAGGCCGCGGAAGGCGAGGCCAAGTCTGAGGACAAGCTGGCCATCCGCTCCGCTCCTCCTGCTGAGGCCGACTCCAGCGCCGTGAAGAAGGATGAGGGCCATTACCGCCGCGAGCTCACCCCCGGCTGCGCCCGCCCCGTCATGATCCACCGTGCCATCTACGGTTCCTTCGAGCGTTTCATCGCCATTCTCACCGAGCACTTCGGCGGCAAGTGGCCTTTCTGGCTCTCTCCCCGCCAGATCCTCATCGTTCCCGTCATGGCCGCTGCCAACGACTACTGCGAGGAGCTGCAGAAGGAGTTCCGCTCGCACCACTTCCACGCCGACATCGACATCAGCGGCAACACGATGCAGAAGAAGATCCGCACCGGCCAGCTGGCGCAGTACAACCTGATCATGGTGGTCGGCGCGCAGGAGCGCGACAGCCGCTCCGTCAACATCCGCAACCGCGACATCCCCGAGACCCAGAAGATGGGCGAGCTCATCCCCGTCGACGAGGCGATCAAGCTCATGAAGTCTCTCAGGGACGAGAGGAGGCTGAACAGTGCGCTGAAGTAAATGCCTTCAGACGCTGGAGCAGTGTCGCTTCTCTTTTAATGGTGTGATGAAACAATTTAAAAAGTTCAAGGGGGTGTTGCTTTCGGAGAAATGGAATAGCATATTTTACATAGCTTTTGATGCATGCATACATGTAGAAGCTGCTGTGGTGCTGTTTGTGCCATGGTCATTTTCGCTACCAAATCTTCGCTCCAGAGTCAGTTATCAATTGTAAGACTCATGTTTGATGACCAGTTTCATTCTTTGAATGTCATATTGCAATAATTCACTGACAGATTCATCCAGACAATCCAAGCCTTGTTTCTCAGACACCCCCCAACCTTCACCACAATTTCCCCACCGATCACCAACTTACAACCGCAAACACACCCGCACCAAAACCCCCTCAAACAACCTTCTCCCTCCTCCCCCTCCCCGCGAAAAGCCTCGACGTATCCCCCATCGGCAGCTCAACCCCCAAGCTCTCCACAAATAACCCCTGCGCCACGGCATAGAAGCCCAACAAGCCGGACACAAAACCAAACGCCCCTGCGGCTTTAAGCAGAGCCGTGCTGGCCGCTGCGTGCCCGTCGGCGAGCGCGAAGTAGGAGGCCGCGTCGAGGCTGAAGCAGAGTTCGATTGTGACGAAGATGAGGATCGTGGTTACGTTGCTGAATGAGGTGTTAGTGGGGTTGTGGTTTATTGCTTGCAGTGGGATGGCTAGGCAGGGGGCTTACATGCGTAGAGAGGCGATGATGAAGATCAGGTCCAGGACGGCCCAGACTGGAGGAGGATTGTCAGCGCTGTCATCCTGCGCGAGCAACACGCATGCGTTTCTGTCGGTGGATTTGTTGGAATGGCAGGACTCACTCAAGACGAAGAATCCAACCGCATTATAATACTCGGCCGTCTGCCCGCCGTAGCGATCCACGATGCCAAAGGCAGGGATGAGCGTCGCTCCGTATCCGCCGTAAAACAGACCTATACGCAAGCGGCGGAAGAAGACCGAATCAGCCCATCATCCCGAATCCTTTCAACCATACCAATCCACACCGCAAGCCTGTCGGACTCGACCTACCAAAAGCGCTCAACACGGTATAAGCGAAAGTGTTCCCGCGCACAATCTCCCACTGCGCGGAGATGAGCATGCCAATACCCGCTGCGAAGCAGAGGTCGCCGACAAACACGGTTTGGGTGTGCACGCCGCGGAAACCCATCATGGAGAGGGAGAGGGTGAGGAGGGTGGTTGCGAAGCCGCCCATTGCTAAGGGAGACTGAGATGGGGTTGGTCAGTTTGGTACGTGGCTACAGGAAGGTAGGGGGTGGAGGGGTGTTTTCTTTTCCCTTTTTCCCCTTGTTTTACTATTTGCTTACCGGGTTGCCGATGGCACGACATGGTTTAGGCGGGAGGCTGATGGGCGTCGAGCACGCTTCGACGTCGACGTCTTTCGAGGCCATTTTCGGCGACTAGATTGCAGATTACCGTGGCGGAGTGGGAGGATGCTGGGACGTCAAAAGGTTGGAATTGTAGAAGAGACAAACCGGCAGACTCTCACACAAGGCCCACACGACCGGTGTTCGAAGGGGTTATAATGGCATTCATTTCCGACTTGACGCGTCTTCGAATCGTTTCATGGGGGTATTGTCGATGTATTGAGATGCAGTAGCTTCCGATAATCGTTTTAGGTTGAACTATTATCTCGGATGGATCTGGTGTCATATTGACTCAACACGCATGTTCGAGGCATGAGGACGATCAGGGAACTTTTATGCGAGTTGGTGCCGTAATGAATATAACAGTCGTCGGGCGATCTCGTAGGGCTAAGCAATTGAACGAAGCTTGTCTGCTAACCTGTAGTATCAAGCAATTTCTTGATCGATCGTACTGGCTTTGGACTATGAGTAGGCCCTCCTTTTCTTTTCATCATCGATACGTATGCTCACACTTCCACTCCAATCTCATGTATGTTGAATGCCTGATGCATCGACTGCGAGTGTCAACCTTTGTTTCTTTTCCCCTGTTTTTTTCTCGCCGCCGGTACCAACATCCAGTGTTCACGGTTTGCATCGGTTCTCGGGAGGGTTAGGAAGCAAACATCGATTTTTCCCCACGGGCAGGTCAAACGCTTGGACTGGTCTCGCTCTGGAGCCCCGCGAGGGTTGAAAGGCTTAGGTAACTCTCTTCATTTTAAGATCGCATATTATCAAAGCCTTAGGTAAGGTCCCCCATTGTTCTCTCAATATCATCGGAAAGCAGTCTCGACCTGCGGGTCCGCCATAAGTCCGGAATGTCTCAAGCGGGTCCATGCTTTTCGTCTTGGTCATGGTCTGAATCAATGTATATATACATTGTCTGCCTCGAGGAGTCTTCAGATCCATTTCTCCTATTCTCTCCAAAGCGATCATATTTGTGGCTCTTACAAACCTGTAGTCCTGGCAACAATGACTCGATCGGCCCTTGATCCATAAACGTTACCGTGGCTTAGCTCATGCCCAGGACGAAACAATTTTGATTGCAAAGTCAATCACTTGTATACAGTAGGAATACGTCTTCGCATTGTCTCATACACTGCGAAAATCTAGTATATAGTCCTGTTCGGCAATTCCGGTAATTGACATGATGAAGACCGAGGTTCATCTGGGAGGTGGCTAATAATTGTGGCACGCGGAAGAAATCTCAACCTGCAAAAGGTAATTCTTCAGTAGATCTACAACGCACAATCTCCAATGTCAGGGTTATCCCCATGGGCATCATTAGTATGATGATCCTCTGGTGAAGATTCATCCTGTACCCCGCATGGCCATATCCAATATGAGCATACATAGTAGGTGTGTCCTTACACTGTACAAGCGAAGAGTACCGTTTGTTCTACACGGGGTTATCGTGTCTGAGCCCCCATCCAAAAAGACAACCTAGTGGACTTGACACGGTCGTTTTATGATGCTGTCGGGACTACTCCTCACTGCATTGGCGGCGACAGCTGCATCGTCAACGATCAGACACCGCAATACCAACGACGACAAGCCTATCGTTGATTTAGGTCCAGCAGGAATTTATCAAGGCATCCTGCAAAATAACGGAACGTAAGCAGCTTGCAGCCTCTCTTCGTTACCATTGCACACTTTCTTATAGATGATCTTAGTGTGGAATCATGGAAAGGCATCCCTTACGCAAAGCCACCGATCGGATCACTACGCTTCATGCCACCATCGAACCTCGAAGCTCAAAATGACACTGCAATCTTCGATGCTTCGACTGATGCGCTACGTTGCGTACAATTCACCGGCGCACCATACGGTACGATCAATAGCAACATTGTTGGTGTCAGGGCTGGTCCCGGTCAAGAAGACTGCTTGAAACTCTGGATCTGGAAGCCAGCGAGTGCGAGCTCGAACTCTTCGTTGCCGGTGATGTTCTATATCCATGTGAGTGATCTATGACATAGCTTATCTGTCACACTTGTCTAATGAACACTGCAAACTTCAGGGAGGTGCACTGCAATACAGCGCCGCCCCCAACAACGATTTCAGCGACTGGGTCAGTCAAAGCCAGGGCTTCATCGCCGTCAATGTCGGGTATCGCCTGGGAGCTTTGGGTTTCATGGCACACCCCTCCTTGCCGTCCGCCAATGCCGGACTGCTCGATCAGCGCCTAGCCATGAAGTGGGTCAAACAGAACATCGCAGCGTTCGGAGGTGACCCTAACCACATCACCATCATGGGCCAATCGGGAGGCGGGTATGCCGTTGTTTCACAGATGGCTTTGTATGATGGGGATTCGGAAGGGTTGTTCCAGAAAGCTATACCTCGGTCTGTTCAGCGTTCGCCCATGTTCAAAATTGAAGAATTGGATGATCGCAACGCTGTGTTCTTCGACATGCTCAATTGCACCGAGGGCCAGCCTCAGCTCGATTGCTACCAGAATGCGTCGGTTTCGGCGTTGGTTGATGCTTACGCTGCTCTAGGTGACTATACTGCGCCCAGCGGGTGAGTGACCCAATTTATTTTCAACTAAAGCGCTAGCTAACGATTCATGTTTCAGCAAGTTCGAAAACCTCACATTCGGATCCTTCGGCGCCTTCTCTCCTATGATAGATGGCGTCACACTCACAGACAGCATCACCCGCCTCTTCGAAGCAGGCAAAGTCGCCCATGTTCCAGTAATTGCAGGCGCGGTCAATGATGAGGGAGCCAACACCGCACCTCGCAACGCGACTCTCAGCCCTTCAGCAAATCAGATCTTCAACTTGACGTCCAGCCAGATAGAGAAAGCCATCAGTTTCTATCCCGTCAACGAGACTTTCGGCTCCTCTGCCCCGGATAACTTCTTCTTGACAGACTTCAAAGCGTACATCCAGTCTCTGAACAATTTCGGCGAGGCGGGCATCACGGGTTCAGAGAGATTGATTGGGAGGTACATGAGTGCGAAGATCGGGCCTGAGAAAGTATGGACGTTCCGATTCAATGCTCCCAGTAAGTCCATCAAGTCCAGCATAGTTCCTCTATACCATAGAGTTTAGAGCGTCGTTCCTAACACCTATGCCAGCCGTCGGAACAAACTACACCGATCTATCCCACCCTCTGAGCTACGTCGCCCACTCAGCGGATAACTCTTATCTCCAAAACGCAACAGCGATCATGACAGATTTCGAGAGAGCCATCGCCTATGAATGGCGCGCATACATTGGATCATTCGTCCGCACTGGAAATCCGAATAGCGAGAGACTTGCCAACTCACCTGCATGGAGTCACTATGGAGCGTTGAGCGATTTTGTGGAGTCGCCTGTGAGGTTGGTGCCGCAGTTTGGATATACCTGGACAAGTGAATTCGGAAACTCGACGGGGACCCAGGTAGAGGTCTCGCAGAAGGCACAAAACTTGCGGGAGGAGTGGTGGATGTCTGAGGAGGTCTTGGATGCGGCTAGATTGTAAGACGGAGGCGATATAGCTGATACAGCATGGAATCTGGGAGTCATTACGAAATACGCTTCCGAATTGCCATCATTGCATTTAGTCCCTGACGTTAATGCTAGGATGTTGCACCATGGAAGGAATAGTTTTCAGTGATAAGTAGGCTGTATTGAGAGTGCCGTATCGCAGTTCAAACAGGACTGAGAACTTCCGGAAAGATTACGAGAGACTTATCTGCGAGTGCCCAGGAAGCGATTCAAGCCCCGATCGTAGGCATCGAATCATCCGTATATTGACGCTGTCTCCACGGCGAAGAGATGGATTTCACATTCTTGTGGTAGTGGCAGCCATCGGTCGTGTCACCTTCAGTCCAGCCGGAGGGTCTCAGAAGAGATCATCAGCCTTAGCCTCCAATAAACTGGAACGATCAAGCTGAGCGATTTGATCTGTGGCTCCTGATCGCGTCAAGAAAGACAAGGGCAATATCTTCAGCAACACCAGTCTTCCGCCCTAGAAAGCGGAGACATCGAGCACAGGATTCAAGTCTTTGGACTGCAGTCTGTACTGATTCACTCATCTGACCCGACTTTGAAGTTCCATGCTCCTCCAGCTTGTGCAATGCTTCTAGGTGGTGTAAGGCCGCCTTGGAAAATGCATTGACAAGGAGAATCGTCCACGGTTCGGTGAGTAATGAGCCTTGATTCACAGCGAAGTGCATATTGGGCAGTTGTCGGCTGCTCAAATCATCCTGACTGGGGGTCGTAGCATTGGCGATATCAGCGAGCTCGTTGGCACTCGCCTCTCGCATCTCCTGATGCAGATTTGTTGCAATCCGCACACTGCTTTTCAGATGTACACCCATATCGTTGTTGTCAATGAACTCGATAAGATCCGCCAGCATGAGCGCACCCAGGTGCCACGGAACGACGATGCAGACGAACCAACTCTTGATGCGAGGCGGCACGACCTCATAATCTCGAATCAAGCCGCAGAAGAAGGAGGCATATGTTTTGTTCCAGTATTCGTACAGAAGCAGAGCTCCTCGAATGATGTCTTCGATCGGCTTACCGAAGTCTCGCTTACGCAAGGAATTCTGCAGATAAGAGACGTAGCGGAAGAGTAGCACTTTGACCGGTGCAGATCTTGTTACTGCTTCGGCGGCTTTTTGGAGGTCGCAAGGCCAGTTGAGTGACAATGATGGAGTTTCTAGGTCGTCTTGGATGAACAGTCTAGCTTCCCAGCTTTGATGGAGACTGCCTAGAAGTGTTGGTCTTCTGGGCAGGTCTTCGTGTTGACAGTCTTCGTCCGAAAGTGCAACAGGCTTCTCGCTTATTGATGATGAGACGGTGTCTAGCATGACAGCGAGCCAGTACAATAGTCCTATGGTCGACTTGTTCTCTGGTGCTAGTTTTCTCGTTGGTGTGTCTCCTGTTGCGGAGTGCCGAAGCCAATCTCGGTGGTTCGAGACGGAATTTCATTGTATGAGCCTTGCGAGTTGCTCGTTCAACGATGACAGATTGGTTTTGTGATGCCAACAATTTCGTGACATCTTGTTTCCTTGAGATATTCTCCTGGTGTGCACTGGCTTTGACCTGCTTTTGCCTCGTGCTATTGGCTTTTGGACCAGTCCGAATATGAGCTCTGCATATATGACACGATATGACTCCAGGTCTGAGCAGGTTTGTAGTGCACTTTTGCTTGCTCCCAGGTAGACTCTCTGATGTTGTGCTCGAATTCGTCTTCTTCCTCAAGGGCCGAGTCATCAGGCTCGGTTTCACTCCATTGCATTGGTGGTCGGGTCTCGTGGCTTTCCTTGGGACCACTGGGTGGCGAAAGCCATGATAGCAAGTGACAGCGCTTTGGAGGCTGCTCGGTTCTCGTCTCGTGAGAGCTGCAATTGACCAGTCTTTCTTGCCACCCTGTCGAGTTGAACGACGCGATGGTATATCTGATTTGACCAAGTGGCACCTCCGATTTGGCTGGCTGTTGTGTCGTGGCCTGCTTTAAGCTGTCGAGAAGATTGAACTTGGTACGGACAGGTACTCTCCGACAGCCAGCACGCTAAGTTATTCTCAAGTACGTCGTGATAGATACCAAGAAGGCTATCCGTTATCAGCGCATTGTTGGTCGAAGCCATGAGTCCAAAGTCGACATGAAATGGTTGAGCTTGAGCAGCTGTCGGCCTCTTTTTGACTAGTCCCCGTCTGTGTTCTCTTCCTTCTGTGGTCTCCTTGCTCTCAAAGGACTTCTGTTCCGGATGAGATGAGCATACCAGATTCTCGTCAGAGGTTGGCATGGTTGAACCGCTTTCATAGAGTGCAGTCGTATCTTGGTCGCTGACGGCAGACGAGCAGGTGACTCTATCTATCGAGTTGTTTCCTGGCCACATTTCGTAATATGGAGTTTGCTGCATCGCGCAGAAGCTTTGGGACAGACTTACATCTCCCGAATACGAGTTTGAAAAGATGTCCAGACATGCCGAGTCCACTGAGCTGTTTGGAGATAGCGAATACGAGCAATTGATGCTAAGAGCAGGATCTCCCCAGAACGAAGCATCGTTTGCATCTGATGGCCCAAAAGCTGGGAGCATATCATCAAGACTGCCATCGTTGCCGGTGCTCTGTGTTGTGGCATTTGATAGATCTGGCAACTGATCAAGAGAGCCTATAGAGTTGGTTGACTGAGTGCCGAATAATTCATTAGTCTTTCGTCGCTTCGTTGGTGGTGCAGATGAATAGTCTTCAGGCCATAGGCCAGTCGCCAGTGCAGATTGCGTTTTTGCGACGGAGTGGGCCTCTGTCCAGGAAGGGTTGTAGCTACAGGTTTTCCCCGTCCTGGCACAGTACGAACATGTACGCAGGGAGGTATCAAGTCCTCGTTCATGGACACTAAGGCTGTTGAGGAGGTAGCCATCGCAAGCTTTTCTCGATCGCCTGCATTGCTCACAAGAGTGGTTCTGGCGGCGGACTCGCATGGCTGACATGATGTCGTGCTAACTTCCAGAGAGACAAAGACTGACAGATGGTGTCGTTATCTTGTGTGGCATCACGCCCGAAGTGATCACTAAAATGCCGGCCGGCCGGGCGATAACTCACTCGCAGGAATACCCCTCATCTTGACCTCCACAGCTCCACTTCCCCGGAGTGTGGGACTGCAAGCGAACGTGGAGTGGAGTGAAAAGCACTAATCATGTTTGGTGATGCCGTGACGAGAAGTCGAAGGGTGCAGTCGGAACCGACGCGGCCCGTCTCTTGTTATAAGTGCGGACCCGCTCTTGCAAAGCGGTTCCGACTTTGACGTGGCGTTTTGCGATGGAGTTCCACATCGGTATGTAAACATCCTAAACATGGACCCATATTGCACGCAATTATTGGTATTGCGGACAAGAGGTATAAGTATTGCAGTATTCCCAACCTCAAGAAAAACGGCAAGAGCATCGAATTGATCAACCTAAACTCCCTCTTCGACACCTCACACGCTCCCAGTTTCTCTGAAGACATCTCATCATGGCAGTAGCCATCGACATCCCCTCACACATGCGGCCAGTGCCAGGCTCAGTGAACATCGCAGCCGCAAGCTTTCCCTCAACAAGCAAACCAATCAAACCCATCCAACCCCTCGACATTGCATCCAACTTCATCACCACCTTCAACAATACCTTGAAGAAACCCGACCTCCTCAAACTATCCCAGCTCTTCATCGAGCAAGGCTTCTGGCGAGACCACCTTGCCCTAATCTGGTCCTTCCGCACCGTCCAAAGTCCGCCACAGATCCACGACTTCCTGAAATCCGCCTCGACTTCCAGGGACGGATTTCGGATCAAAGCGCTCCAAATCGACACAACCAACGCAGTCAGAGCACCCAAGCTCGCACCGTTCGATGCTGATGGTGAAGTGGTAGGCGTGCAGTTCTTCGTCACCATTGACACAGTCATCGGGACTGGATTGGGATTGGTTCGTTTAGTCGAGGAAGGTGGGCAGTGGAAGGTTTTCACGCTTTACACAAGACTGGAGGAGATCAAAGGGCATGAGCAGGCCATTTACGATAGAAGACCTGTGGGTGTGCAGCATGGAGGCAAGCCCGGGCGACAGAACTGGGTGGAGAGGAGGGCTGCAGAGGAAAACTACGAGGAAGGCAGTGAGCCGGCAGTACTCGTAGTCGGTATGGATCCTCCCACAGTCCGAGTTGAAAGTCGATTTCACTGACATCCCACAGGAGGCGGCCAAGCAGGTCTCACCATCTCAGCCCGCCTCAAAACCCTCGGAGTCAACACCCTCGTCATCGATCAACACGCCAACGTAGGCGACAACTGGCGCAAACGCTACCACCAGCTCGTCCTACACGATCCAGTCTGGTACGACCATCTCCCCTACCAGAAATTCCCGCCCCAATGGCCAATCTTCACGCCCAAAGACAAACTGGCGCAGTTCTTCGAATCCTACGCCACTCTGCTCGAACTCAACATCTGGACCAGGGCTGAGCTCGTGAGCTCCCAGTGGGAGAGCGAGAAGAAATGCTGGACCGTAACAGTGAAGCGCACTCAAGAAGACGGCACGACTGAAACCCGCACCTTCCACCCGCGCCACATCGTGCAAGCGACCGGGCACTCCGGCAAGAAAAACATGCCCTCCATCAGCGGCATGGAGAGCTTCGCAGGCACCCGGCTCTGCCACTCCTCCGACTTCCCCGGCGCGGAAGAGCAACCAGCATCCTCCGACTCCAGCAAAAAGAGAAAAGCCATCGTAATCGGCTCCTGCAACTCCGCCCACGACATCGCGCAAGACTACCTCGAGAAAGGCTACGATATCACCATCGTGCAACGCTCAAGCACGCACGTCGTGTCCTCGCGCGCCATCACAGACGTCGGACTGAAAGGGCTCTTCTGCGAAAACGGCCCCGAAGTCGACGAAGCGGACACGCTGCTGCACGGCCTGCCGACGCCGGTGCTGAAAGCGCTGCAGGTCAAAGTGTGCGCTTTGCAGGCGGAGCATGATCGCGAGATGTTGGATGGGCTGGCTAAGGCGGGATTCAAAGTCGATCGTGGACCTGATGAGGCGGGTTTGTTTATCAAGTATTTCCAGCGCGGAGGCGGGTATTACATCAACGTGGGCGCTTCGGAATTGATCGCGTCGGGGGACATCAAAGTGAAGCAAGGGCAGGAGATATCCTGCGTGCTCCCGCACGGCCTGCGATTCGCGGACGGCTCGGAGCTGGAAGCGGACGAGATCGTGTTCGCGACGGGGTATGCGAACATGCGAACGCAGACGCGGGCGATTTTCGGGGACGCGTGGCGGACAGGGTGGGAGATGTCTGGGGCTTCAATGACGAGGGCGAGATGCGCACGATCTGGCAGAGGAGTGGGCATGAGGGGTTCTGGTTCCATGGGGGGAATTTGGCCATGTGTAGGTATTATTCTAGGTTGTTGGCGTTGCAGATTAAGGGGTTGGAGGAGGGGCTTTATGGGGGTGATGAGGTTTAGGTGAGGTGTGTGTGAGGCGTTTGTGGAAGTCGCTTGATTCTCGCTTTTGGATGGTCTTTAGCGTGGGAACTGGTATGGCAACGTTATAGTGTCTTCACACGATGACTCCCCTTCCCAACCGAGTGCGATTTGCGGAGACAGTGAGACAATTCACGGTGCTCCCACCGACAATCTTTCCGACAATCTTCAATGGCACATGCGAGCGCGCTTTTGTACATTCTCGCCCCTCGCCTAGGCACGTATGTTGACCGCAACATTGAGACCAAACATCAGCCAAACGCTTTTTAAACCCATTGAAGATAAGATTAGAACACAGTGACGAAGAGTAACGACCTCCTCCCCTCAAGTCCCCACAGACACAACCCCGGCTAAGCCTCATGCCCAATTTTCCTCTCCTCTTCCGAATCGTTCCTCTCCACCGAACCCCGTCCAGCAAGTCTGGGATCAAACTCCGGCGTGCCCGGAACCTCACCCGCAAGCTGCTCGAGGGTCTTGCGCTTCGTCTCCGGGATGAGGAGGGTGGTGAAGCAGCCCATGAGCATGAAGAGGGCGTAGATTTCCATGACGTGGTTGAGCCAGGGGCTCTTGTTGTCCGGGGTCGCGCCGCGGGTGCGCAGGGGTCCGATGAGGACTTGGGCGATGATGGAGCCGACTTTGCCGGCGGCGGCGGAGAGGCCGTGGGAGGTGGAGCGGTAGCGGGTTGGGAAGCCTGGGATTTTTGGGTTAGTGATTTGGTTCTTGTCGTGATGGTGAGGTTGGAATGCCGACACTTACATTCTCCTGGGACGATGAAGGTGGTTGAGTTGGGGCCGAAGTTGAAGAAGAATTGAGCGACGACGTAGCAGGCGAGCAGGCCATTTTCACCGATCGCATGATAGCCGAAACCCATGATGCAGAACAAGATGGTCAAGATGATGAACCCGCCCATTTGAAGCGGCTTGCGACCAAGAGTATCCACAGTGGCTGCGGTGACCCAGTAGCCAGGAATGGCGCCTGCGCAGACGAGGATGAGATTGCCGACGGAGATGTTGTAGAAGATGCGGTAAACGCTGTCGCCTTTGGCATATCCGATAGCTTGCAAGATCGTTGCGTTGTTGAGACTGACACCATAGAAGGCGACGTCAAGGAAAAACCATGAGCCGGCCGTACCGAGTAGGATCTTGCCATACTTCCACTGGCTGTAGTGGCGCCAGAAATCGCCCCAGGAAGCTTTCGGAATTGCCATCTGGGGAGCTGAGTCGCGCATTGTGTTAACGCGAGTGACCTCGTCAGGAATGCCTTCAGGCTTGGAGGAGAGGTATGCCTTGACATCAGAGCCAGCCTTAACAACGTCTCGGGAGACATCGAAGGTGTAGCGAGGAGTCTCGGGGATGGTCAAACGGTAATAAAGAGCGACGCATCCAGGAACAGCACCGAATCCAATAATGACACGCCACATCTTGTCGACAGCAATGCCGCAAACTCCACTACATTCGCTGACTGAGCTGGCGGTGAGGAGAGATTGTTGGAAGCCAGAAGTGACGATGAGAGAGATGATGCCTGCGGCGAATTGACCAATACCCTGCATGGCAAAGACTGAGGCCATCATGGCTCCACGCCATTTGGTAGTAGCGAATTCGGAAGTGATGATGCTGCTCAAGGGGTAGTCACCGCCGATACCAACTGAGATGCTATCAGCATTGTTCAGACTAACGTCAAGGACGGCACTACTCACTGCCCATGAGAACACGCCAGAAGATGACAATCCCGACAATAGACATAGCCGGGGAGTCACTAGAAAGGGCCTGAGCGGTCGTAGCGAAGATGATTAAGATGAGCTCCAGGCCATACATCTTCTTGCGGCCAACCATGTCGGCGAGCCACCCGAAGCCCACTTGACCTATCACGGTCCCTCCAGAAGTCGCGACCTTAATAGCCGTATCTGAAGTAGCAGGAATGGTGCCGCGAGTACTAGCCGGGAGACTCGCATCCTGCCAATAGACGACTCCAAGCATAGTAGTGACGAGACCAATGGCGAAGATGTCGTAAGCGTCCGTGAAGAAACCAATTCCGGCTACCAGGATAGCGCGGACATGATACCAACCGAAGGGCGCCTTGTCAATCTCAGCGAGGGCGAGACGACGGCGCTCGTTGGGGTCGGCGATGTGAGCATAGTCGTTGTTGAAGTTGTGGAAGGCGGCGTTGCCTCCGGCCGTTCTGGTGGCCATGTCGGAGTGGTGTAGAGTGGTGGTCCACAGCACGAGTCGTGAGGAAGAAGGAAAGGACCAGAAAAGAAGATCCGGTACGACCTAGCAAGGCTTGAGCAGATGGACAAGAAAGCCAAGCTCAAAGGGCTCGGGGAGGCATGATTAAAAGAAGATAGAGCTTGGTGACGGGCAAAAAGGAATGATCAGGCGAAGCAGAAGCAGCTGTGTCCAGTCTCGACCGCAGTTGGATCAACGCCCGAGAGTAAGGTCCAATAGTTTCCCTCCATGGCCTGGGGCAGCTAGCCGCTACAAGGCTGTGGCGGCGAACGCTTAACCTGCATAAGCTATCAACGGAATAGTCTTCATGTTTCTTCAGCCAATCGCGAGGGACAATCGGAGCATGCCCAAGAACGACAAGACGGCAGGAAAGCATTGCTTGTTCGCCTTTGCTGCGTTTAAGCGAGGATATGCGAATGCTTCGACACGATAGCCCGCATGATATCACGGATCGCCCATACTTGGCGTCTTGCAGAATGGAATCGTATGCGAATCGTATTTGTCTACCGTCATGATGGACATACAGAAGCAAACATATGAGCGTGAAGACTCGCGTCAAGCACATTAGCGGCAGCTCTGGGGCTCCACTTCGCCGTGGAAGGATGGTGGTACCAACGGCTCCTCCAACGCTCGATCGGTCGTAGGGTGTGGTTGCATGAGAACCGCAGAGCTGACAGACGTCTGCGCCCTTGTCGGCCTCGGTTGTTATTCCTGTAACACCTCAGTCGAATGCCTGAGATACATGCGTACAAAGCATGTCAAGCGAACAACAAGGCGAAGCGTGGCATGATACAGCATGAGGGTTTGTAAGATTGGAACGCCACATTGAAGAGATGAACGTCGATAGCATGTGGGCAGCATGTGAGAGTTGATCGAGGGTGAGAAGGTAAAGTGAGGTTGCATCGAGCCCACTGAGCCAATGAGACGTCAAGACCGGAGAACGTGTCGAGCAGCGTCGGATTGCTTGGGCTTGGGCCTCAGGACACTCATTGAATGCCTCATACCGACTGTTCTTCAGGCACCTGCTTACGAGGTGAATGTATTCGTGAATACGGTATTGCAAAAATTGATGTTTTGTTTGAGTATTCGAAATGTCGAAGCTGAAGCAGTCTCGTTGATGGTTGTTGTTCATTCGGCACTTTGAACCAAAAGCAAAAGTATAGCTCCCTCCCGTGATCGAAACAGGGACCTTAGGATATCTTGCATTGCTGCAATCCCACGCTCTACCACTGAGCTAAAGAAGCTAGACGAATTGTTGGCCTGAAATGCTTTTCATCTTACATATACCAAAAGATGAAAATTTGATGTGAAAGAAGGATGAGTACGTCGAGTGACAATGCCTCTACCGCTCCGAACCATGGGGTCTGCAGACAGAGCTCATGAAATCTCATGCATTTTTTGATTATGGAGCCCTTAGGTATGCAGAAGCCGGACGTGGATTCGTTCAGTCGATCATGCTTGAATATCGAACGTTGGCTATACATTAAGACAATGCCTGATTTCGTAGAGAGACCACCCCACTGAGAAAGTATCATGGAGCGTCTCTATGAATTTGTACAGGTTTCTCAGGTCTCCGATGCCCACTTTACCAGTCGGTGCTGCTCTGTATTGGCATTTCCAGTTCCGCGGTGCTGGTATTCATCGTTGCTTCAGCCGCTTTTCGCTTGCAATGATGTTGGCGCGCAGCATGGCGAATCGTGCTTCCAGCGCAACCTCGTAGGCATGACGGATTGCGGGCGCTGGACGGAGGAGCGTTGTTCGAGTGCCTGACCGGCGAACGAGCACTGCTCCTACCCAGCTCGTGCGACGTGTAGCCGTCATGCTGGGAGGTTTGGGTATCCACGTCATAGCGAGCTCCAGCAAGGTGCAAGATGCTCGCTTCTCCAACAATACCATCTTCCACGGCAGAAGACGTGTTCCAGATAACGATCCTTCCTCAAACGATCTCAACATCATCTAACCCACCCCCTCCCCCTGGCCGGTCCCCTCGCAACACCACCCCTAGCCCCCCTCGCCGTCCCCGACGTCGCACCTCCACGCGCAATCCCACTCCCACCCCTCGCGCCTCTCGCACCCGTAGAAGCTCCCGCGCCACCTCTTGTACTCCCGCGTGCTGGCGCCCTCGCCGACGGCACGCTACTATACCTGCTGGGCGGCTTGGCGGTTGTGGGCGGGTGCTCGACGAAGCTCGTATCGGTTGTGAGGAAAGTCGCGTCGACGTCTGGCGGGGCGGTTTGCGCGGGGATGCCACTGTTGTTGCTGTTGTGCTTTGCGTTGGGGGAGGAGAAGGTCTTTGCGCGCGCGAAGGATTGGGGAGTCGGTGCCTTGTTTTGTTAGCTTTGCGTACCAAGAGCGGTGGATATACTTTTGTGGTAGGCATACCTCCGGGAAATCAACGCAAAACGCGCTCATGTTCATGCCGTACAGGAATCCGCCGAAGCACTCGTTGAAGCGATTGAGGCTCTCGTTCAGAAGTTGCAGGTGCATGAAATTCGCTTCCAGATCGGCCATGCTGTCGCTCAGCTCGGCGAAGGCGGGTTCCAGTGAGGCTAGAGGGTCGGACGCGGTGCCTGAGAGAGGGCCGGAGGGTGTGGTTTGGGATGCGCGCAGAGAGGTGCGTGAGGGTGGGCGGAGAGGTGTGGTTGGGCGAGAGGTCGCGGATGGTTTGCGGGAGTGGGAGGATGGGGTGGCCATGGTGTAGGATATAGTGCCTTGGTGGTTTCGTCGAGAATCGTGTCGGGAGTAAACAGTGTGCCAGCTCCAAAGTTGTTGTTTGGTGGTTGTTGACTTCACCCACCGACACGCCGGACAGCGTGGACCCCACCAACAACACACAAAACTCCAAACTCCAAGCGAACGAACTCGACTTCAAAAGCCAGCTCGTTACTTTCACGACGAGGCAAAATACAGTCAAAAAGTAGCGAGAGAAACACAATTCGTCTACTGGGAAGTTGCCTCTCGGGTATGTCTGCGAATGCTACTCAAAATGACAATAGATCTTCGATCATGTCCCTGCATGTACCTCTCCATGTCACTACCAACAATAGCGCTGCCGAGATCTTTAGATTGAGATAGTCTCATTTCTCCTTGAAACGGTACAACCGTAAACGATGAATGTCTCTTCAGAGGATGGTCCCAAAGACATCAACGGTTCTGGACAAGATATTTCGCGAGGCCTTCACTGAACCTTCTTACCAATACTCCCTAGAGGATGTAACGTAGAATGCGCCACCTGCTACCGTGCTGCATGTCAGCTTGATATATTGGCATCACCTGGCTCCCCTACTTCCGACTTTCATGTCAGCCCTACGTTCACAAGGTAGAAGAGAGAGAGACGATACACAGAGACTGCCACTCTATGCTCATGCGTGCCCTGGCAAGACAGAACGCCATCAACAAGAGCCACAATATGACATTAGTCACTACTGCCACCCAGCCATGCGCTGCTATGGGCGAGACCGTCGAGTTCATCCACGTCAGTCCAGGCGACGTGTCTAGCACCACAAAGACTGTTCGCCATCGAATTCGAGTTCAGGTCATGAAGGACTACCGTCGAAAAGAACGAGAGCGTCAAGCAAATGCCAGTTCGTGACGTCTTCCTTATTGCGATAGTGTCCGGGAATTAACCGTATTCTACAGGACGCAAGTATCAGATCTCAAGGGTTAAAGTAGATTCACATCCAACACCCCATCCACCACCTCACATTCTCAGCCCAGCTCTCAACCAGGTGGCTCTGACACAGAAACTGCGCGAAGGCTGGTATCCAGTTGGCTTCGGATTCTCTTCCTTGACCACTCCCTCCATCCGAGGATTTCGAGTTCGCGAATCAATACCGATCATGGCCATACTGGACACCATGAAGCTCATACACCTGGGATCTACTGTTGAGGACGAGCGTCTTCTGGTTGAAGGCAGAAAAAGATTCTTGATCGCCATGGACTGTCTGCGACGGAATGTGGGTCTCAAGGACCCAGACTTGGCCGCTGTCGGGCTGATGATTGTGTCGATGGGAATCTCATTGACTGAGGTATGAGGTTTTATCCTGCGGTGACTCTTCGATGACTTGCATGTGATTCATCTGATTATGAACTTACACATGGGATACCTGTACGACTAAGACTGACTGTTTCTACAGATGTATACCGCCATCTCTCAAGGATCTGGGGACGTTACTTGGCAGAGACAAGTCGTTGGCATGTCTTCCCTTATCCTTACGCGCCTCCCAAAGAACATGGACTCGAGACTCGAGTTCTTCCTCGTGGCAAGGTTTCGTTCGGCACAGGCAAGTCAAGTTGTCTTGTATGAGAAAGAAGGCCACATTGCTCACAATAGTCCAGCTGATGCACTCCTTGTGCAATCGCAAACCATTCCCAATCTGCTGCGCAGCCCCAGCAGTCCGCACATCGTCGCCTGCTTTGGATTTTCTGTTCGATCTGGCCTTCCGCGTTCCACCTCTACTGGAGTCAGTTGACGCAGTTGAGAGATCGACGACAATAATATGCATCTCCGACAGGCTGAAGAACGAACTTGCTTCTCTCGAGCGGGCTTTGGTTGTTTGGTTGGGCTCATTCTGCGAATCCAAGTCCCACACGGGACGAGAACTCACTGCATCTGCAGTCGCTCATGATACAGATCGTTCTCCAGAAGGACACGAGCTCAAGTCTGCTAAACCTCCATGCTTGTTCGAGCTTGCATGCGAGAGCCTTTGTCGCGTTTGCCTTCTTCTGATCTATCAAAGCCACATTAGCCTGGAATCTCCAAACGACTGTACAAAGCTATCTCAAAGCCTGTATGACAGTTCAGCAGTCGTCTGCGCTCATAGTCTTCGCCATCTCGTCGGTCTTCTCGGTGGTGTTGCAGAAAGACCAATAGCCCAAGGACTAGCTCTGCGCGCTCCACTACACTTCCTCGAGCAATGGTACTCTTACTCCAGAGACAATGATGGGTTGCTGTGGTGTGCTGAAACGACAAAGGCTGTGCGCGCAAGAGCGCCATACTTGCAGTGGGATGCTTTGATGCCTTGGAGTTTGATGCCGCTCATCAAAGTGCCGGCTTGAGACCATGGCCAGAGGAATTTGCACGCTTGCAACGCCGGCTGGCTCTCAATCGTGCATTGAAAGGTCTTGCCAGTCAAATATTCTTTCCAGCACTGGTCTTGGTATCCCATATAACATTGTCGTTTGGTGCCTCTAAGCGCAGCCACTCAGATAAGCTGATGCATCCGCTTGCCAACCCGGCGCATCGGGGAAGCCAGAACCACGCCATCTGTCGTTTTCGGCCACTCTAACCACGGTATCCAATGTGGGCATTTCGAAGGCGCAATAGTTTCCCATTGCTAAGTCACAAGGTTTCTAGTCAAGCCGATCGATGACCCTGAGTGGGGTCGAAGGTGGGGTTAGAAGAGCCGATCGGATCCAGGCTCTTGACGTTGACATGCTGCAATGTATATCTTCTGTGAGAGTGTGCCATTGAACAACACTACAACTGCAAACGATTGATCTTCAGACTACAACATACAGCCAGACTCACCAACATGTCAGATCTACAAGCAGAAACATATGACCATACAGGCGCGCCGGTCAAACATGGCCGCGCCAGAATCAACGGCATTCGCCTGCACTACATCACAGCCGGCAAAGGCCCAACACTGCTATTACTCCATGGCACTCCCAAAGACAGCTTCTACTGGTACAAGATCTTCCCTCTCCTCACTGAACATTTCACCATCGTCGCGCCCGACCTCCGCGGCTTCGGCTACACAGACAAACCGCCCACGACAGATGGCTACGACTCCGTCACCAACGCCGATGACGTGGCAGAACTCATGACCCAGCTTGGACATGAGAAATTCTACCTTCATGGCGAAGATCGGGGTGCAGACTACGCCTACGCCACTGCGTCGAAATACCGGGATCGCGTCCTCAAGCTTTCCTTCTGCGAGATGCTCGTGTCCGGTTTTGGCTTGGAAGAAAGCTCGTTCTGGACGCCGGAGAATGTGAGCGCGCAGTACGAGAAGCGTGGTGTGTGGTGTTGGCACCTTGGCTTCTTCTACTTACCTCACGTGCCCGAGATGTTGATTTCAGGCCACGAGCGCGAGTTTTGGGAGATGTTCATGAAGCAGGAGTGCTATAATCCGACGTCTATTGAGCCTGTGGCGTTGAATCACTGGATTGAGGTCGTGAAGCAGCCGGGTTGTTTGAGGGGCATTTTGGAGACTTATCGAGCTGGATTCAAGAATGGCGAGTTGCACAGGGAGCTTTTGGAGAAGAAGGGAAAGCTAACACTACCTATTCTGACGATTGGAGCGCCGGAATTCTTTGGTCCTACTGTGAAGGATGGGATTTTGAAACTTGCGGAAAGCGTGGAAAGAAATGAGCTGTTTGAGGAGTGTGGGCATTCGCTGGCGCTTGAGCAACCAGAGAGATTGGCTCGAACTCTCAGAGAGTTCTTTCTGAAGTAGACGTCACTTTTTCATGATGGGAAAGACCATGGCACTTTTTTGACTTTGGATATGACGATGCTTCTGTTTGCCAGGCACATGTACCATGTACGAAAGCCTGCGTGCCCCAAGAACAAAGCTTTGAGCTTGTAATCTACAAGCTTCTACTCAAGCATGTCTTCAAGATCGCATGACCTCGATTAGCACTCTCTTTAGCATTACAAAACACGGCAAATGCGGGCCTCAAAGATCCGGAGGTGCGGGGACATTGAAAGCTTGTCAACATTGACGTGAGCTTGCATTTGACAATCGGCCCTTCAGATCGGAAAATGGTCAGCCACAATCGCATCCTGCAGGTTTGGAAAGACGCCAACACGCAATTCGAAATGCACCATCGCGCAGATGAGGGGTAGATTGCATGTTGGGTGTTATGAGCCGATCATAGACGCTACAAGAAGGACTCAAATATCGTGCTACTCCTTCATGACATCTGTCAGTCGTGGGAGCAGACATTACACGTATTGATCACATTTGATCCGGGAATCAACATGCGTTCATTCACAGCCGTAGTAGCCGTAGCTGGCTTATTACTCGGCCATGCCATTGCGCAAACAAGCACGTTCTTCTCACCAGGCGTACCGACAGATGCTCCAATACCAGGCAACTACACCGGTCCATACCGACCGAGAGTCCACTTCAGCCCACCGCAAAACTTCATGAACGATCCAAATGGCATGTTCGTTGACGCCAACGGAACTTGGCATCTCTACTACCAGTATGACCCTACCGGTATCGTCGCTGGTAATCAACATTGGGGCCATGCAGTAAGTCACTTCAAGTCTTGTCGAGCCTTACAGACGCTGACTTTCTCCAGACCTCAACAGACCTCTACCACTGGGAGAATCAAAAGATCGCTCTCTGGACGCCCAATAACTTCACTTTCGTCTTCTCCGGCTCATGCGTTGTCGACGTGAACAACACCTCCGGTTTCTTCCCCGGTCAGGATAATGGCGTTGTGGCGATCTACACCCTCGCCCAATACCCCGGAGGCGTGATGGGGATCGAACAGCAAGCCATTGCCTACAGCCGAGATGGCGGGTACACCTTCGAGGCGTACGCAGACAATCCCGTCATTCCGTCTAATTCCACGCAGTTCAGAGACCCGAAGGTGATCTGGCATGCGCCGACTGAGCGCTGGGTCATGGTCGTCGCGTACCCGGTCGACTTCACCATCGGCTTCTACACGTCCACCAATCTCAAGGAATGGGAGCATGTCTCGAACTTGACCAACGTCGGTTTACTTTGCTATCAATACGAGTGTCCGAACCTGGTGCAAATGCCAATGGAAGGAACAGATGATTCTGTATGGCTTCTCGCGATCTCGATCAACCCTGGAGCTCCATTAGGCGGCAGCATCACCGAATACTTCCCTGGCGAGTTCAACGGGACTCATTACGTGCCTTTCGACGCTGCGGCGAGAATCACCGATTTCGCCAAAGACAACTACGCCGCGCAGTGGTTCTACGGTCTACCCGGGAACGAGAAGCAAGTTTCAATCGGATGGGCGTCCAACTGGCAATAGTAAGTCCCTACCCAAAACCCGCACCCAAAAACGAACCCCACTAACACCCCCCTCAGCACGCAACAAGTCCCCACCGGCCCAAGCGAAAACTGGCGCAGCCAAATGACCCTCCCACGGCACAACTACCTCAAAAACGCCACTCGAATCGGCTACGTGCTCGTCAGCGAGCCATACAACATCCAGTCCATCTTCAGCCACGAACTCGCCTTCGACGCCAGCCTGGGAAACTCCTCCTTCCTCCTCGACTACTCGGCCGTCCCTTCGGGCGCGCTCTACTTCGAAGCCAACTTCACGCACCTCAGCCCCTCGACCATTTCCTCCGGGCAGGTGAATTTCACCTCCTCCTCGGTCTCCGGCGAGTTTGTGCGAGGCGGCACGACCGTCAACGGCGACACGTGGCTAGACAGGGGCGCGACGCTCGGGTTCGACAATCCGTATTTCACGGATAAATTCTCTTCTTCAAGTGTGTACAGCGGCGCGGAGAATGGGACGTGGACGATAAGTGGGGTGATCGATCGGTCGATTTTGGAGGTTTTCGTGAATGCTGCGGAGCAGAGCGGGACGATGACTTTTTATTCTGCCAGGCCGTTGGATACGCTGAGATTGGCTGCTGGTGGGGTGGCGGAGAATGTTACGGTTAGTGTGGGCGTTTGGGGGTTGGTGGATGCGTGGGAGGGGATGGCGGATGGGAATGGGACGGTGAGGGGGAATGTGACGACTGGTGGGGGGAGTGGGAATGGGTCGGAGGTGAGGTTATTTTGATTGTGGAGTGTTGTGTTGGGATGGTGAGATTTCGGGGTGCTGTTTCGATCTTTCGGGGTCAGTGAGGCTTTTGTGTGAAAGCTGTGCTTCGTTGAGAACATTCACAAACTAAGATCCGCTCAGATTTTCCTTTTCTTTTCCTTTTCCATTCTTTTCTCCTTTTCTCCTACTACAACATCAGACGTCCACGCCTCCAGCCCCAGCCACTCCCTTAGACATCATGCCCGCAAGACCCTGTATGCCTCTCCCCCTCAACAACACTCCACGGAAACAAATCCGCCTCATCCATCGCACCGAGGGCACGCGGTCTCACAGCAGCGGTGGCATTGCTAGGCGTCTTGGGGATAAGCTCCTGCCCCTCCGTCGCCAGCGTAGCGAGAACATGCGCCGCAGCCCTAGCATTAGTCGTCAACTGCATCGGATTGGTATTATTATATGTATCGCAAGCCTGGTGGTAGCAGTCATCCTGCGCCACGCCGGTGCCCGTGTGCAAGCCTCCGACGGGTTTGTTGAGCGTGCTCATGAAAGACGCGTAGTCGCTTCCGCCGGTGAAGACTGCAGCTGTGACGTTGATTCCTTTGCTTTCAAGGTGGTCGACGAAGAGTTTCTCGATGACATCCGAGCCCGGCGCGCCGGCGAGGCCGTGCGAGCTTCCGTCGCCGTCGAAGACGCCGTAGTAGCCTCTTGACACCATGTCGAAGTTGAGGTAGAGGAGGATCTTGTCGGCTTCGGCGGTGTTGTTGATTTGGGCAGTGTAGTAGCGCGAACCGACGAGGCCGTTCTCCTCCGCTCCCCACCAGGCGAGGCGGATCTTGTTGCGGAACTTGAGGCGTTGCAGGCCCGCGAACATTTCAAGCAGGAGGGTGCTGCCGCTGCCGTCGTCGTTGATGCCCGCGCCGGCTTTGACGGAGTCCAGGTGCGCGCCCAGCATGATCACGTTGTTCTCGTCGCCGCCTTTGGATTCGGCGAAGACGTTTTGCGTGATTCGCTCTTCGATCGTTTGCGTGTGCTGGAAGTAGGCTTCGATCTCCTCGCCGCTTTCGAGTCGGGCGACGAGGGCTTCGCCGTCGTCTTGGTTGATGAAACCGCTCGGTCTGTAGCCTACTGGGTCTGGGGCGGAGAGGGTACCTCCTGTGACGAGCGTGGGGACATTGTTGTACAAAATGACGTTGCTCGCACCGGCGGCGACGGCGGCGCGGATCTTCCCAGCAAGAGTGGTAGCATCCGGACAGGTGCCACGCTGGACGAGCACGATCTTGTCGGTGACATCAAGACCTTCATAGCCATCGGCGCTGCAGGCGGCCTCGCCGCTCGGACCCAACACAAGGGGTGCTGTGACTCCCTCTTCGGAGGTTGAGGGCGAGTATGTCGGCCCAAAGACGTAGTACTCCGTGTCGTCCACGCGGAAAGTTATCGATTCGACGTTATTGTAGATAGCAGGGAAGTCTTGCGTAGACGCTTTCCAGGACTTGGAGTCGGAGATTTTGCTCAGGACGTAGTCGACGGAGGCATCGTAGCCGGGAAGGCCGAAGGCTCTGTTGCCGCCGTTGGCGGTGGCGATCTCGTCCAGGCGTTCGAGGTTCTTCATCAAGCTATTCGAGAGTTAGACATTGAGTGCCGAGGTTCTTGGTGTCTAGTACTCACGTACCCTCGAGTGGTGATCGAAGACTGCAGTCTCTCCGAGAGTGCTTTCGCCTTGCCTCCTCCATACTTCTGCGCACTGGTATGGGGGAGATAGCAAAGCAGGGCAGCGGTCGAGACCGCGTTGAAGAGGGAGTACTTCATCGTAGCAGACGATCAAGCGATTGAAGTCGCAGAATGTGGTCACAGCAGAAGCTAGTGTAGAACAGGCGACGATGCATTGTTTTATATCTTCGCAGGCGTAGCCCACGTCGATCCCTTGTCAAGCGCATTGACATGTCCGTTCCAGAAGAGATCTAGACATTCGCATATTGTAGATTGCTGGTCTTGTCGTTCCTATCACGTCGTGCAAATGGTGGAGTTTCCAAGCCGGCCAAGACGTCGATGGATGGAACCTGCCTATTGCGGCTATAGCCCTGCGTTAGAAATGAATGCAACGCTTGGACTCTGATTATGCACCTCGGTATGGCAATGTAGACGATGAGGAGCTGTTTGTTTGCTGGAGTTACGGATTAAGAGTCTCGAGCTCTAAAGTTGGGTGTACCTCAAGTATTTAATGTGCTGAGTCTCGAGCGGGAGGATGGCAAGAGTAGTCTGCTGTTTCTTTCAGTCGCTTTGCTTGTCATGTGCAACTATCTTTCGAAATCTCTTGCTTCGGAGAAGATTTAAAACTAGGAATCTCTCGGTATTGCCTTGAATGACTTCCCTCCCTGCGCAGGTAAACGTCTGAGTTGAACGGGTGGGGTTTGGTATGAAGAAAAGCGCCATTTCGTTATTTGGTATAAGTTGAAAAAGGAAAAGGTCAAAAGAAAACAGCGAACTCCGAGAAATGAAACAAAACCCCCATCAAAAACACAAAAACAAAAGGAGGTATCGCAGTCGTCTTTCTCGCCTTCTTCCTCATGCCACAAGCCCAGCAAATATCAGCCTGGCAAAAAAATCCCACGCTCTCGCTCATTCCTGGCCCTCTTCCCGTCTCAAGGTTCTCACAGCCCTTCTCTCCACGTCCTGAACATTACCACCTCCACCTTCTCAAGCACCAGACCAAACCATCACACTCCCGCTAATTAACCTCAACCTCCAACCCCTTCTCGGCCTCCCCACCAATCTTCTTTCCGCCAGCAGGCCTAGGCGAGAACGTAGCATCCTGACCCGTCATGCGCCTGCCGAGAGCGCGCTCCAACTTCGCGCCGAGAGCGATTTTGCTCACTTCCTCGCTCTTGTTGCTGCTCATGACGTAGCGCTGCTTGTCGAGGCGCTCGTCCTGCATGCGCTCGAAGCCCGCGCTCCACGACTTGATGTCGGCGGTCTTGGGGTCGGAGGTGCTGGAGAGCGTGCTGCTGCTGCCGGCGGTCGTGGGGTGGGCGTACATGGCGTTGGCGCTGTTCGGGTTGAGGGTGTTTTGTTGGTTGTGGGCGGTGGGTTGTGGGGTGGAGCGGGCGGGTGTACTTGTTGCTGCTGTGGTGTCGGTGGGTGCTAGGGAGGGTTGCAGGGAGGGCGCGCCGGAGTAGGTGCTGAAGCGGGCGGGTTGGGAAGACTGTTGCGTGGAGGATGTGTTAGAGGGTGTTTTGTTGTTTATCGAATGGGTGTGTGGATGAGAGGTTGGATGTGTTGAGGAGAGGGCGGGCAATTTAAGGTTGCGGATTGACTTACCATTGTGCGATATGTGGTTTGTGGTATTGGTAGGGTAGAGGCAGGTCGGGCCACAAAGAAGGGTGGATTGGCTAGGGTGTGGAAGGATCAGGAAGGGCGTCTAGCGTGGATTTTGCACGTGGAGACCATGCGAGCGGGCAAGGATGGAGAGGGTGAGGAGAGGAGGTAGTGAGGGTTGACGGGCAATGAATAATGCGTGGGATTGTACGTACCAGGACTGTTGCAGGTAGGAGATGTGAGCAAGAAGTGTCGGAAGGGAGAGTTTTAGGTGGTGAATGAGAGGATGATGCTTGGGCGCTGAAGTGCAAATGGCGGTACAGCAGGGGCAAGGGCAGGACAAGGGCGTGAGGGCGGCGTGTTAGCAGGTGGTGCTGGTTAGTGGTGGTCGGTAGTTGGTGATGGTGATAGGTTGGCCGGGCCTTGTGAAACGGCGCTGGCTGTTTCGGCGTGGGTCCTTGACGTTGCACTGCTGGTGACACGGTGGAGAGGCTTGAAAGGACTGAAAAAGAGACTGGAAGAGTCGATTGAAGGCAGGAGTGGTGTTGTTATGGGAGGGATGTCCCTCATGTGGCAAGTCACAGCTGTAGGAGGATCCGGAACGAGACAAAGCAAGCCAGTGGCAGGACGTGAAGGTGGGTATCTGGACATGGGTGGATGATACCTCCATTATACTTCGACCCTCTCGACTATAACAAGTGCAGAACAGACAAGTGATGAACCAGTCACAACTCACTCACAAACCTGGAGGCGGGTCTTTGCCTCTACACACTACTTGACCGAGCAACTCCACCACCCATCTCCATCTGTGCCTCTTTCTGCACCGTTTCCCGTCGTCTTTTCCCTTTATCCCCTCTCCGCTCGGATGTCTCGCGTCGCCTTGCCTCGTACCACCCAAACCCAAAAATCATCCTGCAGCCCAGCCAACCTTTCCAAAAAAAAGAAACGCCCCCTTCCCATTCAACTCAAAGCCTACATATACAGTACATCAGCTCCTCGCGTGTCTCCCACGTGGCATGGGCCGCCACATTTCTTCCAAAGTCCGGAAGCGAGAGAGCGGGCAAACATGTAAGCAGCACGCGGTCGCCACCCGACCGACATGAATCGCATGGCAAACCACGCGGCACGCATGCACGCCTGCATGCATGTGGATGGCCGACGTGCATGGGCATCGACTTGGGCCCAGTCTATAAGAAATGTGGATTTGCGCTCGGCCAATGCTACCTCCTACTGCCGAACAAAGCTGCGCGGTCAAGGTCGGGTAAAGATGTTCGCTCTCGCGTGCAATTCAACAATCAACACGGTGATTCTTTGAGACTAGTAGTCACGTAGCGTAGCAAGCAAAGACCCTCACAGCCTAAGAATCGCGAAAAAGAGTCGAGTCCTTTCCAAGCGACCCGAACGAGCCAGATAAGCGAAACGTCCACCATTCCGTTTGCGAGCGGCCTTGCATGATCCACGTGGGCAGGTAGATCGCTCTGCATCGCCTTTACCGCGTGACAAGATTGTGTGAAGGACTAGAGTCCTAGGAGGGGCTACTAGGAGATAGTGCTACTGTGGATTTGCTGCCGCAAAAGATCTTCCCTGCCCTTTGTTCATTGGCCGTGCATATTCGATGTTGTATCACTGGCAACACTGGGTACCAACAGATGCAACGGCAAGGGTTGGTGTGCGTGGCGAAGCGGTTGATACGACAGATTGGCGTCCTCTTCTCTTGAGAGTCAATACTTCAACGTATCTTGCTTCAATCTGGCATTTCAACGTTCTTCAATCTAGAAAGCCCTGAAGACGCTTATTGATTCCTTGTTCAATGAGGCGTTCGAGGCGTGGACTAGACAACAGCCACGCGGCGCCTCAAAACGTTTTGAGTGTCGCCAATGTTTATGAGAGCTCCATCTTCAATCCTCTGAGATAAGACCACGCGTGGGCAAACCGCATCTCATCAGTTGGTAATCGTAAAGTCACGGCGCTCGCCGAAGAGCGAAAGCGTCTCGCAGCACACGACCGTCTGATCATAGGAAGAAGGCTATCGGCCGCAAGAGGCCGCGGTTGTGGAGATTTCTCTTCCTGCGATGCATTTGTACGAAGATCAGTTGAGATGATTTTAGGCACATGACACCTTTCCCTTGAGCATCATCCTTCAATCGCAGTAATTGTAACGTACGAAAGTTCCTACTTCTCGCATAATACACCGCAACTAACATCTCGAAAGTATCTTTTCCTCTGTCCAAGGGATCTTTCGAGGAATATATCAACGAGCATGGTTCACCCGATGAGAATATCGATCGCAGTGAGTTGATGAACATTCGGTAGCACGCAATGGAAATATGTCTATCGAGCCCAGTTTGCCTAGAACGCGTGCTGAGAAATTCGAGGAAGATTTTGCATGTATGGTTGTCTTCCTCTATATCTCTCAAAGCTACCAGAGCCTACCTTATGAGGGCAGGGCATTGAATTCTCAACCCCTCCCTTTTTCTTCCCTTATTCTTGACGATTCAGATCAGACATCCTTCTCTTAGAAGACGTCGCAAGTGAAACTTCCCTTTTGAGATTGAAATGATCCGAATGATGATAAGCGTGCAATTCAGGGTTCAGAAGCGCAGGACGTTTTTGTACATAAATTCTCAGCAACTTTCTATCATGAGATATAATATTCAAGTCGATTCGATTCGGAACTTCCTTTCCCCCCCTCTAGCACCTCCTACACTTCCTTCGATTCGAAAACGCCGACGCTATTCGCATACCTTTTCCAGCACATGATGATTTCGACCATGATAAATATATGACACCGTCGCGCAAAAGTAAGGGAAAAAGACAAAAAATGAACAAATAAATTAAAAACCCATCCAAACAAGTCCGCTTACAGCACAAGACGACCAGGCTCCTGCTCAAGCACGAGCTTCATCCTCTCCAAAAACTCCATCGCGCGCTTCTCCTCGCCGCTCTTGGCCGACACGCTGAAAACGTTCGGGCCGGCAGTCGCGACGCCCAAAGCGCCGGGTCTCACGGTCCTGGGGGCGGGTTTGGCGGTCTTGGAAGAGGTGAGGAGGTCGATGATGTCGGGCTTGGAAGAGGCGCGGGAAGATGCAGAGTAGGGCACGGGACCGAGCGCGGTGATGCTGGGGAGGAAAGTGCCGCGGGAGGAGCGTGCGACGGTGTCGAGGCCCAGGACGGAGTTGAAGAGGTCGTCGGCCGTGGGCTTTGCGTTCTTGGAGGCGGGGAGGGCGTCGTTTGCGAGATCGGTGGCGCGCGCGACGAAGGTGGACAGCGGGAGGGGGATGCCAAGGGCTTCTTCCACGCGCTTTTGCGTGGCGATCACGGCGGAAAGGCTGATGGGGAGGGCGACCTCGGTTTCCTTGGGGAGTTCGGGGATGGGTGCCGCGGCGGCGGGCGCGGGCTTCTCTTCGGCCTTGGCTGGGGGAGGAGGGGTTGCGAGTTGGATGTTGGAGAGGTCGAGGTGGGAGAGCTTGGTGAAGCGCGCGGCGGACTCGCCGGGGTAGTTCTTGGAGATCTTGCCGAGGTAGGCGAGCACGTCGCCCTTGAGCAGGCGGCCGTTGGGGCCAGAGGCCGGGATCTTGTCAGCCTCTTCCTTGGGCAGGCCGTTCTGCATGAGCAGGTGCTGCACGGCTGGGTAGAGAGGGTATTTCTGCTTTTGTGCTTTGCCGCCCTGCACGGCGTTGCTCTCGGTCTTGGGCTCGGGCTTCTTCTCCTCCTCCTTGGGCTTGGGTGCCTCTGCCTTTGCGGGTGCGTTGGATTCGGCGGGGAGTTCCATGCTGTTGATGTCGTCGCCCTCCTCTGCCGTGACGGCGATCCTCTCGCCGACCTTGACGCCCTTGGTCTCGTTTCCTTGGATGATCTTGAACATGATTCCGTCATCCTGCGCCTCGACGTCCATGGTCGCCTTGTCGGTCTCGATCTCCAGCAGAACATCTCCGGCGCTGAAGGACTCGCCCTCCTTGATTCTCCAGCTGGCGATGTTGCCCTCGGTCATGGTTGGGGAAAGGGCGGGCATGCTGAAGTTTTGCGCGGCGCGGTCTGCCGCAGAGGCCATGAATCCTGAGTGTTTCCCGTTAGTATGATGTGTATTTCTTCGTATTGCAATGCTTGTGAGCGCCCACCTCTGCGCGCAACATTGTTGCTGGTGTAGCGGCCTGCCACGCGGGCGGACAGGCGCGCGGAGTTGACGAGACCGGCCATTGCTGCTTGACCCTTGTGTGTTGTCCTGGTATAGAATGAGGTTTTTTCCTTGGGAGGGTGCTGGCGCTGGTGAAGTCAGTCGATCGCAGTCCCTGGTCGCGCAGCGATTGGGGGAGCTTCTCTCACGAAAAAGCAGGCCCGAGCTGATTGTTGAGCTCCGAGACTCGCGATAACTCCGACCACCGCTGGCCGGGGAAGCGCCCTCTCCCGACCTCACCCGTCTCTGGAAGAATACCATCAATTGATTTCGATGTTTGATCAGTTTTTGAATGGATTGTGAGATGAAGTTTTCATCTTCGTAAATATAAAATTGAAAAACGCAATTACACTTTCCACCAGTCGCGATTTTTCAATCCTGCAATCGCTGCAAATCGCATGTGCTGCTCAATAGAAGGCAGGGCGACTGGAGCACAATACTACTGTACAAAACTAATTTACAATGCTTCTCAAATCCATCCTCCGTTACATCTACGAGGACTGCCTCATGATGTACCCCACATGCCTCTCGTCATCATGTTGATTATATTCGTCCTGACAGCGCCTTGCTTGACCATCTTGTTCAAGATGCTCCCGTGCTCCAACATCTCACAAGATTCGAGATCCAGCTTCCAGTTCAAGTTCTTGACACGCATGTACGCCATGCTGTCGCGGTTGAACATCTTCCTGACATAGCTTTTGGCGGTCGGCCAGGCGTTCACCAGCGAGCCAGCCTTATCGGGTCGTTCCAACAGGCCTTTCGTCCAAGACTCGCTGTTCTTCAGAGGAACATCGTACCAGGAACGGGTGAGGTCCAAGCTCGAGGTCACGTTCGCGTCGATCATGGCGTGGCCGGGCTCGACGTCCACGGTGGTGGTCCTGAAGGGCAAGAACCTGCTGCCCTTGACGCGGAACACCACCTGATCACCCGCGGTGCGGACGAGGGAGATCGTCTTGACCATGTTGAATGGGGTGAGCATCACAGTCGTAGCCATACCCGCACCGATCATGCAGCCAGACAAAATCACCAATTTCGCGATCCAGTGCCCTGTGAAGATCATAAAAACGCCGTGTGACAGAGTCGCCGCCCAGTAGACCAGTCCGCCGCCAGCGACGGCGCAGGTGATGAATAGGCCCAGGCTTTTCGGCGCCTTGTACAGAAGCATGGAATCGTGGCCCTTGAGAAGTCCGCGTGCATAATGTTGTATGGATGAGTTTGCCTGCTGTTCGGCCGATTGCACCGGTGGCTGAGCGCGGACAGAGCGCGCTGGAAGGGCTTTGGCTTGGAATTTTGGCGGAGGCGGAGGCGGTTTCCTTGATGGTTTTGCTTGAAGGAAAGGAGATTGGGTGAAAGATCTGATTTGCGGCGCCCGGCTGCGCAGCAGCCTCAGAAATGTTTGTGATGACATGGAAGGATCAGTGCCGCTGATATGGTGTTGATTTTTGTTTTGTTTCGCGACCAGCCTAGAGTTGATCTGGAAGTGCAAACGCCTTCAATTGTGTCTGATATTCCTCAAATTCTGGAGATCCGTGAAGCCAGAGAGAGGCGAACGAATGATCGGCCAGGGCGTCTGGTCGGCTTCCGAGCCCGAAATCAATTTGAAAGCGCGTCGCGTCCTTGCGCGTTTCCCCCGCTGCTGCTTCTCACCACACCAACAACCAAACATCCTCTCGACATTTCCAACCGCTTTTTCGAGATACTTGAACAGTAACAGCACAATACCAAAAATCAAAATGTTGGCAGCATCGACAGCCTCACGTATCGACGCAAAGAAACGCGCAGTTCTCGACCCACGAAAACAGCAATTCGTCAAGTCAACATGGGCCGACCAAGAGTACCAACATCGGATGAACTTCTATACCATACCACCCACAGAAGACATCGCCCTGGAAGACTTTGAAGAATGGGGCATTGCACGTCTGAAGGTGCTGGCTGAGCTGGAAGCGTGTCAATTCAGAAACAGATCTCCCGCCGAAACAGAGGAATACATGCGACCAGTGCTGGAGAATTGGCTAAGACTCGACAGCAACAAGAGCAGGAGCCTGGATACTCAGCTTCAGAGGAAAAAGGATCACTACTCACACTGGACGTTGAGATTAGCGTTCGCAAGCACGGCAGATTTAAGACAGAGATTCATGAGGCTTGAAACGCAGCTGTTCAAACTCAGGTTACAAGCGGATAACGCAGACGAGAGGAGAGACTTCATCAAGAGCTTGCCTATGAGCTGGGAGATGTTGGATGCGGAAGAGAAGAGCACATGGCTGAGTGAACTCAGAGCAGCGACGAGTGTACGGAAAGATGACGAGGAAAACTGGTTCAAAGTGGATTGGGAGAAAGTGCCCGATCTGGTTGCGACACGACAAGTGCTGCTCAAGAAGGGCAAAGCCTACGTTCACGTGAGGGAACAGACGACCATGGTTCTGAACGAGTTTACGCGCTCCTTGGAATCTGGCCTAGAGCTTGCAGCACGCTTCTTACCCAGGATGGACGAGGATAACCGTCTCGCACCGATCTTGCACCATTTGTCGCAATCTTTTGTGGCCCCGGATGCAACTTACAACGAAAGCAACGGCGTTAGTGACATGACCAATATCACTGCCGGCAGCATTGACGGCTTGAGCTCGCATTTCCCGCTCTGCATGCAGAACCTGCACCGAGAGCTGCGGAAGAACAGCCATCTCAAACACCAAAGCAGATTACAATATACGCTCTTCCTGAAAGGCATCGGCTTGAACATGCAAGAGTGTATCATTTTCTGGCGAAAGGCATTCAAGCTGATCACTGACGGTAAGACTTGTTCTCCCTACGCCTTCTCTGGGTTCAAGCAGCTGACAAAATCCCAGAGAAGTTCAAATCCGAATACCTCTACAACGTCCGCCACGCCTACGGCGACGTCGGAGGCGACGCGAACAAGCGAGGACGAGGTTACTCACCATACAGCTGTCAGAAACTCCTCACCGAACCCCTCCCCTCCGCAGGTCTCAACCACGGCTGCCCCTACCGCACATACGCACCCGACAATCTCATCGCTCTCCTGCAAAACGTCGGCGTCAGCGACCGCGAGCTGCTGCGCAGCGTGCGCGAAGACGTCGGCAAGATGCGCTACCACATTGCTTGCAATAGGGTGTTTGAGTCGACGCACAAGACGGAGATCAAGAAGGTGAGTTTGATGCATGAAAGCCAGGTTTTGCTTGTTCTTTCGAGACCATCAGTACTGATATTCCGCACAGGTCAAGGATGAAAACCTCTGGAACGCCAGCGAGCTTGATACGATCCTGCACCCGAACGAGTACTTCAAGCGCAGCTTTTTGCTCAAGAACCTCAGTATGGCGAGGAATGGCGATTTGGGCGTCGATGGGCCTAGTCAAGGGTCGAATTAGAGCGCAGTAATGGGTTCATTTTTTGGGTTTGCATGAGCGATGGCGTTAGGAGGAAATTCACATGGACGTTTGGAAGGGATGCAATGGTTTGTAACTTGGGAGGGAATGGGGTTGGGACTGGTATGACGGCCCTCCTGTGAATTCAGTTTCTAGGCGATGGAATAAGAACGCCTCTGTTTTCATTGGCCAATGAGCACTCGAATCATTTTGGTCCGAGTGCAACCGGATTATCACAGCGTGAAGGCAGGTCCTTCTTTCGAAACATCCACCCGCGGTAGCTTCACAACAGAGTGGCGATCCGCCCTTAGTCCTGAGGCATACGCTTTGAAGAAGAGACAAGTACCCATATCGACGATTATCCAAAAGTTTCAACTGTTCCACACTTTCAATCTCCGCCACTATCAAAGCAATCTTTGCTCCTCTCACCAAGTCGACTTAACAAACTTTACCTTCCGTTCTCCAACGGTCTCATCTCCCACAGCGTCTTCTGCATATACTCAATCTGCTCCCCCACCCAGCCTTCCACCTCCTCATACCTCACCGTCTCAACCCGACACAGTCCCCCCTTCCCCTCGGGATCCGACCGCGCAACATTCCCCTTATACCTCTCACGCAGCTCCTCCGCGGCAATCCGCGCCCGCTGCGCCAGCACGTCCAGTCGGTACGTCGTCCATTGGTAGTACAGCTCGCTGAGGTGCGATTTGTTGCGGATGTTCATGTTGGTCATGTCGTCTGGCAGGTTCGGGTTGCGCGGGCGGAAAGAGGTCACGATCGTGACGCGCTCGGGCATGTTGAGCACGGGCGCGGCGGTGTGCGTTATGTAGCGGCCTTGGAGGATTACGGCCGAGCCCTGGGGGAGGGGAGATTGGATTAGTTCTAGTTCTGTTCTCGTTGTGTGTGGAGAGCGTGTTAGACGAGAGCGTGGGAGTGGGTTGGCTTACCATCTGGGGCGCTTTTACTTTTAGGGTCTTGTCGTCACCACGGAGGAGCTGGGGGTTTCGTCAGTTCAGGAGATACTTGATGCTGGGAAGGCAGATTTGATTTACCTCCGTCTCGCCGCCTTCCATGTACTGAGCATCGGACAGCATGACGACGCAGACGAACGGATGGCTGTCTTTGTGCCACTCGATGATCGGCTTTGTCTGATCGGTGACTTCTTCCGCCTTGGACTTGTTCTTCTCCAAGCTGGCTATGGCTTCTGGCGTGGCGACCGGAGGCTCGATGGGCGTTCTACGAACCTCGTCGAGTCCTCCAGGCCCCAGCTGGACATTGGTGTGCGCTGTCTCGTAGTCCAGAGCAGGCACCAGATCCACGCCGGCGTTCTCACTGATGATCTTGAGGACTTCCGGGGAGTTCCAGAAAGAATGGATGAAGGGCGCATAGCGCGGCGCCATGCCGCGGATTTGAACAGAGCCGGGACGAGTGTGGTGCATACAGTTGTCCAAGACCTCCGGGCTAAAAATTTCTCGACGATGTTGCAGGACTGCTTCGTGAGAGAGCAGGGGGAACGGGATGGTCGATGCAACGTTCGAAAGTGGCGTGGGAGGATAGTCCAGGTCTTCCATCTTCAACACTTGCCTGGGCGGTTCGTAGGCCAGGTGTTTCTTTGCGTCGAACTTGGTTGCTGGGGTTGGTTCTGTGGGGGTTGACATGCTCGAGGAGGACATGCCTCCGATCGTTGGGAGAGGCTCTACTGCTACTGGTGGTGCCATTGTTGAGAGTTTGATGCAAGAGCAGATGGAGTGAAACAATGAATTTGTGAAGATCGTCGGAAAGATGGTATTTTTCTCTGTGATGCTAGAATGTGAACAACAGAACTGCCCACCTTTTTATGGGGGTGGAATATGTAGAGGTCGTTGATGTCGCCGCTCACGATGTTTCTACATCCAGCAATACCTACCGCGGGCGGCAGCAAATACTGAGAACATCGAGTCGTTAAATTGACATGACTACTCTCGGAATCAACCTTGCCGGCAGACGGTTCGACCGGATGTGGAGAAAGGCAGAGGATGCTGAGAAGATGCCATTAGTACCGCCAGAAGGCGATCGATACCTCAAAGGGCGTATTGCAAGCGCTGATAGTCGCTGCTTTTGTCGCGGCCTACTTGACCTTCTCCATACCCCAAACCCCAGATACCTATTGTTCATGGTTTGGGGGGTGGGCACGGTCGAGTCCTGAAGGTTTGGTAGCGTGGGACGCGAATTTTGCTGCGAAGTCGTTGAACGAGGCGATGTCAGTGGCTTGCGACTCTGAGCGTTGAACTTTTGCAGAGACAAAAGTCGGCAGCGAAGTTCGCTATTCCCAATTCAACCCATTCTTACCGATTACCACGCGACCACGACGATCTATCGCGCTGAGTCAGCTCGGCATACAACTTGAACTTTACTTCCACTCCCCTCCTTGTCAACCCTGACAAGTAGGACTTCTATCCCCAAAAGACACCTTTTGAGGCGCCTGGCGGTCTTGCCATTCGGCACGCATCCGAAAGGACTCCAGGCCACTGCGCACTCAGATCGCCGGAGGGTATATTTCCAGATCTGCTGTATGTTGCTCTCCGACGTTTCATCTGCAGCTCGTTCTTCAGTTTCGATTTCTTGACCCTCTTGATCATCGGTTATTTTTTGTTTTGCCACTGCAGAAGGCTGACCATGGATAAGGCCAACGAAGCCAGGCTGGACTCGCTCTCATCCGCAGAGAAGATGACTACCAAACACGTTGAGCGTGAAGACGTCCATTCGAAGGACATCAGCGGAGGTCATTCCGATTATCATGGAATCAACACTAGCGATGTCCTCCCAGGAGCTGATGCAGCATACGAGAAGAAGATCGCTTTGATGAACGAGGCTCTTATCGATATCGGCATGGGCCCTTTCCAGTGGAAGATCTTCTTCATGACCGGCTTTGGGTGGTTTGTTGACAATGTGTGTGATGGTTCCCTAAATCAATATCCGACGATTTTCGGACTGACGCTTCCAACAGTTCTGGATGCAAGCAATCACCATCATTAGTCCGCCTGTGAAGAACGAATTCGGAGTCGACCAAATTTCCATGATCATCGTGGCAAAATACGTCGGCCTTGTTATTGGCTCTTCTTTGTGGCCAATGTCGGCGGACATCATTGGGAGGAAGACTGCCTTCAACATCACGCTAGGTCAGTATTCCCCGGTACATTCAAAGAGACGGCAATCCAGCTGACTTTGCCACTTTGCAGCTATCTCTGGCCTTGCGGGTCTTGTCGGTGCTGGATCGCCCAACTTTGTCGCTATAGCGACTTTCTGCGCCTTCATTGGAGTGGGATCAGGTGGCAACCAGCCCGTTGACAGCGCGATCTTCCTTGAGTATATTCCGGCAACCCACCAATATCTTCTGGTCATGGAGTCGGCCTTTTGGTCGATTGGACAGGCTGTTGCCGCTCTCATTGCCTGGTGAGTCCTCCTGAAAATGTTCGCCCCGCAGTGCGTGATTTCGCGATGAGATGGCTGCTGGTAGCATTTAGTTTGATTTCCTTACTCACGATTACTGACACATCTTAGGCCTTTGATCGCCAACTTCAGCTGCCCTTCTGACACTCCTGTCGGAGAATGTGGGTACCATGATAATCTTGGCTGGCGTTACACATTCTGGGCATTCGGCGGCATCACCACGTTGATGTGGATGGCTCGTTTCGCCTTCAAGATCTACGAAACACCTAAGTACCTCTTGGGCAAAGGCAGAAACCAGCAAGCCGCCAATGTCATCCAGAATGTAGCTCGTCGTGATGGCAAAGAGACCTGGCTTACCGTCAGCCACTTCGACGATATTGATGCACAAATTACTGCCTGTAGTGTTGATGCCAGCGCGCAGCAGAGTCGTTCTGCGCCGAATGACTCAAAAGCCGTCATTCGTCGTAATATCTCGAAATTCTCCCCGGATCGCATCAAAGGGCTTTTCGCAACACCACGCATGGCTCTCTCGACAACGCTCATGCTCTTCTTATGTAAGTGAGAGCCTAATCAAACACCATACACTATGCTGACAAAGCTTCAGGGTGCTCTATCGGCATGGCATACCCGCTCTACACTGGTTTCATCCCATTCTATCTTGAACAGAAGGGTGTAAGTACTGGCTCCGGGGGCCTCAACGAAACTTACCGCAACTACGCCATTCAAGCGGTATGCGGAATCCCTGCCTCAATTTTGGGCGGGTTCTCTGTCGAGCTGAAGCGCGTTGGTCGTAAAGGAACAGGAACATTGGCATGCATCTGTACGGGTGTGTTCCTCTTCCTGTACACGCGCGCGAACTCGGCCGCAGCAGTGCTCGGGTTCAGTTGTGCTATTGCGTTCTTCCAGAACTTGACCTACGGCTTGTTGTACTCCTACACCCCAGAGTTATTCCCAGCTCCCATCCGTGGTACCGGTAACGGTCTGGTGGCTGTTTTCAACAGGCTGTCGGGCTTGATGGCTCCCATTATCGTGGCATACACTGGACTTGAGTCCAGCGTTCCTTTGTATATTTCCGCGGCGCTGTTCATCATCGCAGGCCTTGTATTCTTGGTCCTGCCGTATGAGTCTCGAGGACGAGCTGCTGGTTGAGTGGCCAGGTGGCCATCTCTATTTGATGCAATTGATACCGGGACGTCGATAATACGAAATGATGATTTCATGCCCAATCAAGTAAACAATAACGTTGACATAGATTACACGAATCTCTCGCTTAATGTGTGCAGGGGTTTGGATGAACTTTCTCGGAGTCAGGTTCCGTTGCACAGCATGAGCCCTTTGGCTGCACGTCGCTGACTTTGTGACCTGTCTCTTTCGCCAATCTATGTTATCTTCTTTAGATGTCATTCTTTGAAGACCTGCAGAAACATATTGCGATCGATCGGATAGAGTAATCAAGACCGAGAAGTGGCGCTCGCGGACAGATTCGGCTGGGTTCACGCCCTACTCCGCTACTGAACTTTGCTTCGTTAGGCTTTCGCACTCTCTGATGGATTTGACCGGATATACTCCCGTATATACTGCGTGTTTTTACCAGCGGTCTGGTGCTTCACTACTCACGACACACGAGCGGCTACCACCAGAATGAGCGCCGACCCACTCGAAGCCCTTGCGCGAGAGACAACCCCAAAATGGATGCAATAACAGGCCCTAAGCGTCGCTCGAGGAGCGGCTGTTGGACCTGTCGCAAACGGCAAGTCATGTTGGATGACCGTGCGGCTCTACTACATTACTGACTTGCCTTCCTGAAGCAAAAAGAAGTGTGATGCTACAGGATTCCCTTGTCAAGCTTGCATACGACTGAAATTGGAATGCGAGCATGAGGTTCGGCTAGTATGGGAGGATGATGCCAGAAGGCATGGCATGAGGCGAAGAGGCCCTCCTGTCGGCACCGAAAGGCGAAAGGATTCTGCTGTATCTGGGGCGCAGACCACGTATGCACCGGATGACTTCGCTGCTCAGACGACTTGCTTCAGTATCGCAGAACCCTGCGGAGACCCAAGCAGTAGCAACAGAGAGAACAGTGGCGAACCGGGGCACTTCCACAACCTGGACTTTGTGCACCATGCTCACATCCTCGGAGACGGGCAAATGAGCTCGCCAATACTTGGATCTCGTCCTCTATCTCCCGACCAGCAGCTTACTTTCCAAAAGTCCATATCGCAGTTTCCACGCCCTCTAGGACCCACGGAATCGATATTCTTGGAGCACTATATCTTGAGGTTCTCGAGAACATACCCAACTTCTTCGGGGCCAAGCAATCCATTCTTGTCAATATTTCTGCCACTTGCGATGCAGAGCGATGTAGTGTTCGATTCTCTCCTGGCACTGAGTGGCGCTACCCGCTGGAACGACGGCCAAGCCGAGTTAGAAAGCGATGCACTTCGATTTAGACAGCGAGCACTGAAGGGGTGCAGGACGCTATTGGAAGACATTGAACGTAGTTCCGACCTCGGTGCCGCAAGATCATCAGATCTCAACCCAAGGCAAGACAAAACCATGCTCAAAACCACTCTTGCGGCTGGGGATCAGAGACTGCTTCATCTTCTTACCAGCTCGGTCTTGTTTCTTCTATACGAAAAGGTGACCGGAGACACTGCCTGGCTACCACACTTTACATTTATGAACGCATTGTTTGAGCGTTATCTGCAGCCTCTTCTGTCTGAGAACAGTTGTTCCAGCGATATCGTTGAGACAGTCCGCTTCCTTCATCAACTTTTCCTGTACAACGATCTTGTTCGATCAACATCCACACACACGGCACCCTTGTCAAACTTTTATTTGTCAGGCTCAGTCGGGTTACCTGGTCTGATGGAGGGCCTGGAGGGCGCCTCCGAGGCAAACGACGCCTCTCGCTATTTCTTCCCAAACTTGATTTCTCGCATGGGCGCCGGGGACATGACTGTTTCTGATGCCGATATCGCAGCATGGAATGGCGTTATGGATTGGCTTCCAAGTTTCGCACTAGACAAAAATAATCCCCGAAGCTCTCGAGGCGATAGTGAGCAGGCCATCTTATCCGACCTTTACCGCACGACAGCTAGAATATACCGGCTGCGAGTCCTTGCAGACCGAGGATTCTTGACTGAGCCCACCAATCCCACTGCTGCGCTTGGCGATATGCCTCAGCTAGCTTCGTGGGCGATGAGCCTCATCGCTCTGGTATCCGAAGACTCGACGTATGAGACAGCGCTGCTCTGGCCGATTGGCATAGCAGCCAGAGAACTGGACCAGTCTCAACAAATCGAGAGGACTAATATCATCAACCGCTTGCAGTCCATGGAGAGGCGGTTCCAAATGCGACATTTTCGACGTGCGCAAGACTTTCTCAAGTCGCAATGGCATTGTCAGGACTCTGGGATCGAATCTACAGAGCCTGGCCAGTTTCCTGCTCGCGGCACCATGCTCCTGGGGTAGCGTTTCTACGAAAACACACGCTTTGGGCCATGCGGAAAGCTTTGTAATGAATGAACATATTATTAGATCAGTATAGTCACTTCGCAGACATATCGTCAGTCGTCTTATCACGAAGTGGGTATAATATCTGACCGTGCTAGATCGCTTTTGACGGCCGACCTGCAAGGAGCGGTTCCGTGATGCACCGCGATCTCCGCTTCGAATCCAAATGTGGTTTTTCGAACCGCCGAACTTTGATCCTATCTCCTCACGCCGAGGAAGTCTGCCTATCGATAATTTATACGCACGGCGCAGTCATAGTATGACAGCCAACCAACATGAAAGTTTGAGTTCGTAGATTTGCGACAGATACTTACTTACATGTTTATCTCATCCGCTATTCCGCGAAAGGCTCGCCGACCCCGTGGTGTGTAACGACGTGCTAATTGTGGATGTTCGAACTCTCAACCAGATCTTCAACCTTCCACTCTTCACACGATAGACTGTAGCTCAATCCGTGGTACTTCCATGAGGGACTCAACGTTCGGCCGTGCTGGTATTGTATCGCTCTGCTCATGTGATAGATAAGGTTCTTTGGATACCTTTTATTGTAGGTCGTCCCATCTTTATGTTGACGTCGTCAAGACATTGCAGCCCATTTGCAGCATACCGATCATCCTCGGTCTTTCCCGGGAACGTCGAGATGCAATTCTCGGCACTCGTTATCACGCTCATTCTTTCGTTCGCAAGCCTTATATGTGCCTTGCCATATCACAGGAACCCAATCTCTCTGATACAAAGGACTCAACATGATGCTGTGTTCTTCCAACTTGGAGACATCTCTTACCTTGCGGATACCAAGAGCCCGTCTCTCACATTGGATGCTGGTGGCGAGACACTATCAGACAGACTGGTCAAAGCCGAGAAGGACAATATACCGATTACTGTCTTATCGGTCAATGAATCCACGATAACTGGGGATACCATCTCGACGACACTGGAAAGCTACAAAGAAAGCGACGATGTCTTCACCGAGGACTTTTTGCAGGGCATTATCCTGATATCCACTTCCCCGTCGGCCAAACTCGACATCTCGGCAGAGAAGTATCTGAATGACCTGGATCTGGACCTGTTGATAGTTGACCGCAAAATATCGTCAGGGAAGACCTTGCGAAGAAGCTCTCAAAGCAATGACCTTTTGTCGAAGCTGGCGCCTGGTCCCTATCTTGCCAATGTTGGGAAAGAAGGGAGCATGTCTATCACTTCAGTCTATAGGCTCTATGTTGACACCTACCGCGACTTCTTGTATGGTGCCTATGCGGAAAATCAAACGGGCACATATACAGCGGTCGATGTCAGCTACCCTGCGTTCGGGTATCCCGCGATCCCGGTGCCTTCGCGGCTGTACTCGTTGCATGACCCGCGGCCGTTTGCCGGATACAGGGTAGCAATCAAAGATCTATTTGATATGAAGGGTCTGGTCACTACTGGAGGATCTCGCGCGCTTGCGCATATTCGATCACCAGCGACCGAAACAGCGCCATCTATCAAACGCATCCTGGAGCTCGGTGGAGTCTTAGTTGGCAAATACAAGCTGGCTCAGTTCGCTTCAGGTGCTAATCCTTGGGATTGGGGTGACGAGCATTATCCTTGGAATCCTCGCGGAGATGGCTGGTTGACGTGCTCGGCCTCTTCATCTGGAGGTGGATGCGGTATTGCTGCTTACGACTGGCTTGACTTTGCCATTGGATCGGATACGGGCTCTTCCATGAGACGCCCTGCAGCTGTATCGGGAACCTACGGTAACAGGCCTTCTCAAGGCCTCATGATCCTGGAAGGCGTCATACCTTTGGGCGGTGCAACGGACACTGCTGGTGTGTTCTCTCGCGATCCGAAAATGTGGGCACATTTCGCCAGGCATTGGTATACTTCGGACTTACACCAAGACACGAACACGACCGGACTTTCAGAGCTTGTTGTTCCACAATCAAATACGAGTGGGTTCCCAAAGACTTTGCTGTATCCGACCGACTACCTCCCGCTCAACAACACAGCTGCACAGCCCATCCTGGACGCCTTCATTAGCAATCTGACGTCTCTTTTCGGCATGCAATTACAGCGTTTCAACTTCACCGCAACAGTACAGAACGCCTCAGACCCCATCGTCGCCAATCTCACAGCTCGCAACGACGACGTGCTCAATATTATCGATTACCATCCTCAGTGGGAAGAAATCGGCCAGCCTCTCATTTCAGCCTGGGCGGAAGAGTTCGACGGTCGCTTCCCGCCCATTGACAAAGCATATCGCGATCCGTGGTCTACGTGGAACACGATCACGGGAAGCACGTTGGAGGAGTACGCTCAGGCTGTCGACAGGAAGCGTAGAGCCGTGGACTGGTACGAGGAGAACCTCCAGTTTTCTACACCCGATGCCTGCTCTGAGAGTGTGATGCTCTACGATATCGGCACGGGCGGGTTGCCTTCTTATCGAGAGGAAGGCTTGAATGAGTTCGATGATGCCTCATTCCTCGCGGTCACGCCCAAGGGCACTGTTGCCGCCGGTGCGAATCTGTGTCCTTTGTTTGGATGTGCTGATTTTACAATTCCGATCGGGCAAGTCCCTTATCAAAGTCGGATTACGTTCCATGAGGAGCTGGTGCCGGTGACTATTAACATGGTGGTCAAAAGAGGTTGTGACTTCGTGTTGTATGATATGATCGAGAAGTTGGCGGATGCAGGCGTCTTGCATTCGGTGAAGACTGGGAAGGCTGCTTTCTGAGGGTCAGTAGCATGGTGGTGTTGTTGTTGTTGTTGTTGTTGTTGTTGTTGTTGTTGTTGTTGTTGTTGAACGAAGGCAGAGGAGCAAAGAATAATGCCGAGATGCAATTGTATATACATCTCAATCACATGGTGAACTTCCCTACCACCTACGTAGTTCCACAAGCCACCGGCAGAGCACGGCCGGCATCGTGCATGGGTGGAGTGCAGGGGACGTTTGTCCTTACGGCGAAATGATGAGATTCGAGGCTGCAAGCAACGACTCTCATTGGTCGATCGGTCGATCCAACTTGTAGTCTCAAATGTATACTTGATCTCCCCCGCAAGTAGAAGCATTACCTGATTCGGGCACGAACACGGCTTATCTTTGTTTTCTGCTTTACGTGAATCGACGAGGCCGGAGACGTGATCTTGTTGAAATAGCATCATTTTGCTGTTTGGAGCTCAGCTCTGTTGACAATTCATTGCAACAATTGCGTATACCTCAACCGAGTCCACGCGGAGAGGCTGAACCCAAGACGGTCGTACTTGAGTCAATGCGTCCAGTCAGGCTGGCTGCAGGAGAGCTTGGGATTCCAAACTCATCGTCGATCTGGCCCAGGCGAGAGTATCGCCGATGTGTATTCACCGTGCATCGTGGCTCTTTTCGACTGCCGCCCAAGCGACGACGACTATATACATGGCCAACCCACTCATTTATTACGCTCGACGCTTCTCACTCAAGATCGTCTTGCAATCTTCATACGTTCGATCCAGGCCATTCTCACCAAAAGCAACGAATATCATCGAACATGTCTAACTCGTCACCCTCCGACAACTCAGGCTCTGTGGCTGTTAGTGGATCATCGCGAGTCCCAGCAATCTCAAGTCGACCACCACACAAGAGAGATCACAGCTATACGCATGTATTCCCTGCTTCATCGGCTTGTCGGAAAACGTGCGAGCAAGCAGACCAACCACGCGCGCGAAGACCTGAGGCTTCCTTTGCCCCGACAAAGTCACTGAACGAATATGACAACACGCGTCTTCTATATGGCGGGCTGCAGTGGCTACTCGATGCATCTACACAGTCTTCAGAATCGAGTTTGCTTCACAACAAGCGTGACCCGCCTGCGCCGCTCTCCGAAGATGCCATCAAATCCTTCAACGCAAGCAAGACTGGGGGCGAGAATGCATTTTCAGAGCCTGCCCAAACCGCCGCTTGGGTCGACAGACAGATCAAGTCGCCCGCAGCGCCGCCATTTTGAAGGCCGTTGTGCGTGTCCAATCGATGCATCAATCCAATTGATCTTAGTCCTCGAGACGTATCAGCGTGTCAAGCCCGCATCATGACACTCAGCCTGTTGAGTTGCGCGAGACAGCGGACCATCGGCTAAGACTCCTGGTGTGTCCACTCTTCAAATCGACAGCGTCGATGTGCGCGCGACGACCAGCATGCCACACGCCGTGTTGTTTGTTCATTGCGATCTCATCATGACCGATCCAATCGACTCATGGGGCGCACCAAGCGTTCGGACGATCGACAAACGGCTAGATGATGGAATCGGACCTAAAGAATGCTCTTGGAGGCAGCGCTGTAGGTTTGCAGATGCTGTCGATGGAATGGCGACTCTTCGAAATGGCGATTTTGATGAATCTGGAGGAGATGAGGACGGTCGCAGGTACGTAGAAGGTCTGCGCGATCACGAGATCTCGAATGCCTGCCGCAGGCCGTGTTTCTGCTCGTGAGCAAGACTCGAGACTGCGAGCGCGGAGGCGCAAGTTATTTCAACCCTGCGTCAAGGGTGTTGTAGTCAAAAGGGGCGACCCATGCTGCCACGTTAGGCAGCGTCAAGGCTTCAAATGTACGGTCAGCAGATCGTATATCCATCTGAATGAGAAGAGTTAGTAAACATATGTCGAGGATTGTTTCCTGCCATCATATTATTGTTTCCATCGCCGGAGAAGATGAAAGGTCTTGTGCAAATCGTGAACGGTTGATGAACTTTTGTTCTCAACGCCAACGATAGACTCGAAAAGAGGAGTTCTTTATGGAGCACGAGACCCGCCGGCTATCCTATTTTGACAGCTGTGTTCTGACAATCGCTCGGACTTGAGTCCTGTGTGAAGTTGGTGATCGTGAATCTGGTCGTGATCGAGTCTCGATCCCCAAGGCCATACCGGTATCACGCCAAGACCGGCTTGGTGATCGAGACCGATCGACTGGAAAACAAATCACCTACAGTTGGTAAGCCTTTGATACTTCCCATTTTGGATCACATTCAATCGATACATGCCGTTGTGATACACCTCCTTACGGCCTCAGCGGCCGGTCGCCTTCCATGAGTTCTTCCGGTTCTCGCGCAGCCATTCTTGCGGCTCAAGATCGAATCGACAAACACTTGCAGCATTGCAACGAACAAAATGCCAAAGAACCGGGTAAGAAACGTGGACACGCGAGTTGGTCAACTTGAAGCGCCCTAACGTACATGATTATCCGACAGGGAAACGCAGTACCTTGCCTAGCTGGACCCATGAAGTCAGCAACGGCAACATGAACTTCTTGATTCAATTTCACGATCCATCTGATCTCCGTGGTGCGGTTAATGCTATGATGCGACTCATAGAAACGCACGGTCTTCCGGAACTGCAACGTGTTGGAATTCTCAGCAAAGGAAGCAGTACGAGTGATCAACTCCAACAACGAATTCTATCGTGGCTGACCATGGCATAGGTTCATATACGCAGGAGGTCGCCATCGCTGCAAAAGTGCACAGCATCCCAGTACATTCCCAACCGTCTGAGCGGAATGAATCGAACAGCGACCCAACTTTGAGCGAGCCGTTCCCTCTTGACATCGGACGACTCGAGATCGATTCAGAGCTCAACATTATTCCTAATGCCATGGAGGGCAGTGAAGCCATCACTTTCCCTCCTTACGATGATGAGGACGTCGTCCATGGGCAGGGCACCCTTGCTCTTGAGCTTGAGCGTGAAATGTCTGCCCGAGACTTAAGCCCAGGTGCACGTCGGACCGGACACAAGAGCAGGCCCGACATCGTCATCGGCGACATAGATAGCGGCATCAGCCTGAGTGGCATATGCATGGCCTTTGCAGGAACAGGCACTCGCGTGTTCGGCGCAGCGCCTATCACCGGGTTCTGGGATCACGCTTGGAAGCACCATCCGTTAGGTATTGCTGCGTCGGCCCAGGAAAATCATGGAAGTCGATACTGGGTCGATACAAAGCATCCCGTGTCTGCGGTCGTTTGGCAAACATTCACGGCCCCTGGCCTGTTAGCTGGAGTCTTCGAAGTAAACCAGGAGCAAGTGTACGCTGCAAGCATCCTGGCCCGCGACCACTATCGACTTCACCTAGAGCCCGACGAAGCAGTCCCCCTCGCCGTGGCACTATACAATGCCGATTTCAGCAAGCTCGTCGCGAAGGATGCAAAAAGAGGGAGCAAACAAGTCGTCGGAATTATACTTCGATCGCGAAAGATCCGGCATTAGCGTTCAAGCATTGTCCATGATATAATGACCTAAATACGATCCATAATATACATTCAGTAATGAGCAAGAGAATCTACGCTCGATCACAGCGGAGTTGATGGACCAGGAGTTAGATTGAAAACCCTTCGTCGCTTCACCTTCCGATACCTTTTTGATGTACCTGATTCCCTGTCTCGATGCTACTCTCTTCTGGCGTAGAACGAGAACGCGACAGCTTGGACGAGAAATCACGCATACCTATGACTACAATTAATCATAAGCGATGAATCCATTCTAACAAACGCGAGTACACTAGTGGATACCAATGCGAAAGCATCCCGCGCATACGTTCATGTTATCATTGTTACTATGATATCACAGGGTAACCCAACGTTCGGTAATAGGGATCGCTATTTCAACAACAACAAGGGTCAATACCTGAACACTGGCCAGTGATCGTAAGCAAATAGCTATTCAAATAATAGCTCTAATTCTCGATTGTTCAGCTACTTAGGCAAATGGAACAGCTTAAAGTGAACAGCATAATAGAAGATAACGGAGAGAGCAACTTGTGGTTTTCGCAGCAGGCGGTGACACAGAAGAGCCAACAAATGTAACACACGATTCATCAAAGCCAAGCACTTCCGATCAGCAAAATCCAAGTATACAAGATGACGAAACCTCCTCGCCAGTATCGCCAACTTCCCAGCTTTGTCCTGTGCAGGCGTTTGGACGATTCCTTAGGATACGCAACGCTCGTCTTCGGGTCTCTATCTAGGAGCTCCTCGCGATCTGGCACTGTAGGTGGACAGACGGCGTAGACCTAAGAACATGATGGGTTAGTCTGGTAGCGTTGGCAAGAAGAGCGTCTGAGGTGTGGACTCACAAAGGGTGTCATCGCAGATACGGTAGTTTGCAGCCAGAAAAGCGGCGGCCAGCCCAGACGGGTGATGAGATAGACAAGCTTGTCCTCAGTCGAAGTCGCCGCGCCGATGATATATGCGCTGCGGACTTTCTCCAGACCATCGGGCATGAAGCAGCGAAGGAAAGTCAAGACGATGCCTGCGGTGATAGCTAGAATGAAAAGGAGGTGCACCCAAGCCAGTTGATGGACGACGATAACCCAAAGACGGCGGGGCAGAGATACGCGGTTCTCTTTCGACCGTTCCTGCATTGCTGAGGCGATGCTACCAGTGGACGTGAAACCTGTCTTTCTACCACCGAGTTTTGTGGGAAGAATGAAAGAGCGGACGTATGCCATAAAGACGTCTATATTACAATCAGCATCTCTTCCATGGCCATCTTCGGGAACGAGGACTTACAAGGCGATATGAACTGCTCGAGGTCAGTGTCATAAGACGGTAGCCGGACGTCGTACTGCTTGTTGACGCGGTGGGCAATAACGGCAAGCAGCAGTTGATGAATCCACCGCACGAGCATGTGGACTGACACAAGCCGTATGAGTACTTTGAGCTGTACCATGTTCCCCCATAGAACAAATGGGTAGCCGCAGAGTAGCGTAAATGGTAGAGCAAGATATATCAACGCCAAAGGGGCCTGAATCAGATGCTTCAGGTCAAAACTGATTCCGACCAATCTTTGCTTCCAATTCAGGTGCTTGCCCACGGCGCCGAAGAGGCGAAGTTTGAACATCATCGCTGTTTGCACATGTCCTACGAACTGACTGATGTTAGCATCGACAAGATAGATTGATTGAGTGTTCCTGAGTGCATACCCATCTGGTACGCTGCTTGACGTGCGCATTGTAAGACTCGGGCACACAGCCATGTTGCAGCGACTCGGGGATGAAGCATGTCTTCCAACCAGCTCCTAGCAACAATGCAGAGCAGCACACATCTTCGGACAGTGACTCCACTGGAAAGCCGCCAATCTCTTCCAGAGCCACTCTGCGCATGATGTACCCAGATCCAAGACAATCAGAATGTCCCAGGGAGTCATGCACGAGTTCCGTGACGCCACTGAATTGGTGCATGGTCTGGATCAGAGGGTCATTCGGGGGGCAATCGTAGAATGTCTGCGATGTGTCAGGGCTGCGTTGAGATCCTCTGTATGCGCATATGTTATCATGAATACACGATCAACGTACCTGAGGAGGACATGCCATGGCCATCTTGTCATCATTGATCAGATGCGGCAGGAGAGCTCGAAGCAAATGACGCTCTGGGATCATGTCTGCGTCTATCCCGACAATGTATTGCGAAGAATTGCTTGAGGAGGGAGCCTCATCCCACTCGAGGATAGTGGGCGTTAGTGGCGTAGCAATGGGTTTAGGCATTTCATCCGAATCCGAGCCTGTTCCCACCAGAGTTGCTGCTGACGATTTCTTCGACGGAAACTCGAAATTGAATGCTTCTTTGCAGTATAGTGGCTTGTTTTGCCAGGCCAGGTTGGAAGTCTCTTTGGAGATTCGAAGTCCATGATTTAGATTGCCGGCCTTGTAGTCTTTGATTGGCGGTTTCTCGCGCGCGGTATATATAAGATGAGGGCCAGTGATGTCCAATGCCGCAACGGCGGCCTTTAAGGCGTCCGACTTCGCATCGTCGCTTAGAAAGACACGAAATCTGTCCATTGGATAGTCGAGATTGCAAGCTGCTCTAACTGTGTCCAACAATACGTCGGTGTCCTCACCGCAACAAGTGATAATAATGTCAACAGTTGGAACGTCTTCAGGTCGAGTCCAAGAGAGACGAAGTTGTGGTCTCTGCGGTGGCTTCCAGGCGATACTCCTCAGTAAGACAGGTAGTTGTGTAGGTACTGTGCATTGCATTGTGAGCTTGCTTGCTCATAGTAAGGCGAATAGATACGTACCAAAGATGAGAAACTCAACAGCCAAAAAGAACCATGCCAGTCCCAGTGCATTTGATGGCTCAATGGTCTCCTGCGCCTTGACAAGGCAGTAGATTCGGTACGCAAAGTATGAGGTAAAGGTAAGAACACTCAGAATTGCTGTCGGTGGCATGAGCATCCATGCATGATGGTAGAGCTGCATCTTCATTTTGAGGTACTCGTGCGGGAAGACAAGCGGTGATCTCAGGACAGCGTGCTAGCATGATGGTGGGGTTGAAGAAGTGATATACACGGTGGCCGGGCATCGACGATAAACACTAAGATGTCTCTACAGCGCCAAAAGTTGACCGTTTTGCCCAGATCATCTCGACGCAGCCCTCTGTAAGATGTTATTCAACACCTCTTGGGCTCACGACTGGCCATTGGCGCCAACCCGTGTGCCTTGGAAGTCTCGGATGACACTTCAGGTCACAATGAGTCTCCATAGTGCCAGTTCTGGGCATATAGTCACATCGTTGAAGTCGACGTCCCTCCTATCGCCCTGGCATGTGAAGAGAGGGAAGTCATCTCGACCCAAACCAATCGACGTGAATCTCGCATATCTCGGGTTGATGGCGGGAACAGCGATCAGCGCTTTGCAGGTACACCTCGAGGTCGATATGATGAATCGACTTGCATTGTAAGCTAAAGGACCCAAATCAGCTCTTCCTTCATGTTCCCGCAGTGGATCGCGTGAGATTGCCATCTTGAAAGATGTAGTCTGTAATGTGGAGTGGCCCATGAAGCAAGACAAATACAGTGATTGCCTTTCAGGTCAGTAAAGTCGCTTCAACTGTATACATGTTTGCACTGAGCCTCTCGACTGCCGAGCATGGAGTGGTCTCAGATGTGAGACTAGAGTTCGGTCCCCATGGTGAAGTGTTGTGGTTATGAAGCCAGACCCTCGGCGTCGGCATCAGCTGTGCGAAGGCCAAAGGACGCGGCAACGTACGCCAAGCGAGCGACATCTCTGATTGTTTGTATATGTTTTTCGAAAAGTTGGAATACCACAGCAACACTCCGGGTACTCTCTCAATCTCTGAGAATGCCTTGAAGACATATACGTGCCACCTGAAGAGCGCATGTCAAACCATGCAGTGGCCAGTCCGCAACCTCGACAGTACAGCGTATAGTTCGGGCGAGCCGGCGTGTTCGTTCACTTGTACAATCTAACATAAAACTAGCGTCTCTTGTATTTCTTTCCCAACCAGCCGAAAGGCTTTTCACAACGGCGCCTTTTCGCCGCCCTTTGATGATGCGCCGGCGGCTTATACCACTCGCTCTAGCAGCCGGCGTAAGCATCCTCATTGTCTTCGCGCTCTTCCAGGACATCTCTTGGAATACATTGCCTCACACAATCGGCCTCGACAGACAAGATGGGCCTACGAAAGAAGAGATAGAAAGCGGGAAGAACATTCTCCCAGACCTCCGAGCCGGCAAACCACATCCAGGCAAGGCAGAAGAGCTCAGTAAGCCTG